>JAJJBR010002028.1:50619-110221 GCA_022817965.1 Solanum lycopersicoides
CGACAGTCTAACCCTTAACTCCAAAAACTTAGTCCAAAATACAAAACCCAAAATTAAACACTAAACCATATATTTTAAACCTCAAATCCAAAACCACAAACCCTAACACATAAAAAAAACCTGAACCCTAACCTGTAGCTTAAACCAAACCCTAACCCTAACCTTAACCCTAACCCTAACCTAAAACCGTTAACCCTAAACCCCAAGCCTAAAATACTGAAACCCAAACATCAAACACTAGACCATAGATTTTAAACAAAAGTCCTAAGTCCCAAAACCTAAAACCTTAAAAACCCCTAAACCAAAACATTAACCCTAATCCTATCCCTATCACTAAGCCTAACCCAACCTTTCCTTATCCCTAACCCTAACCCCTAAACCCAAAGACCGAAATACCAAAACCCTAACATTTAACACTAAACCATAGATATTACAACCCAAATTCGTAACCCCAAACCCGAAAACCTAAAAAACAACCTTAACCCTAACCCTATTTCTACCATAAACCCTAAACCGCAATCCCAAAATACAAAAACCCAAACATCAAACACTAAACCATTGATATTAAACCTCAAATCCTAAACCCTAAACACAAAAACCTAAAAAAAAACTAACCATAACGCAACCCTAACGTTAACCTTAACCCTAACCCAAACCCTAAATCCTAAACCCAAAATCCTTAAACCATAAACCCAAAAAACCTAAACAAACCACAAATCCTAACCCTTTCCTTAACCCTAACCCTAACCATAAACCATAAACCCAAATCCTAAGCCAAAAACAAAACCCAAACATTAAATACTAAACCATATATTTTAAACCTCAAATGCTAAACCCTGAACAATGAAACTAAAAAAAAACCTACACCCTAACCCTAATCCTAACCCTAATCCTAACCCTAAACCCTAAGCCTTAACTCCAAAAAAAACCAAAGTCCAAAACAGGAAACCCATACATTAAACACTAAACAAAAGATTTTAAACCTCAAATCTAAAACCAAAACCCTAATACATAAAAAAAAACTAAACCCTAACCCTAACCAGACCCAAACATTAACCCTAACCCTAACCCTAAACCGTTAACCCAAAACCCCAAGCACAAAATACCGAAACCCAAACATTAAACACTAAACCATAGATTTAAACGAAAAGTCCTAAATCCCAAAACCTAAAACCTTAAAAAACCTAAACCTTAATCTTAACCGTAATCCTATCCCTATCACGAACACTAACCCAACCCTATCCTTATCCCTAACCCTAAACCTAACCCTAAACCCAAAGACCACAAAATACCAAAACACTAACATTAAACACTAAACCATAGATATTACAACTCAAATCCCTAACCCCAAACCCTAAACAAACAAAAAAAAAACTAAACCCTAACCCAAATTCTACCATAAACCCTAAACCCAAGCCCAAAATACAAAAACCCAAACATTAAACCCTAAACCATTGATCTTAAACCTCAAATCCTAAACCCTAATCCCAAAACCCAAAAAAACACAAACCCTAACCCTAACCCTAAACAATAAACCCAAAAGCCTAAGGCTAAAATACCAAAACCCGAATATGAAATACTAAACCATAGATTTTAAACCTCAAATGATAAACCCCGAACCATAAAACTTAAAAAAAACTACACCCTAACCCTACTTCTAACCTTAACCCTAACCCTAAACCCTAAACCTAACTCCCAAAAAAAAAACCTAGTCCAAAATACGAAAAACCAAACATTAAACAATAATCCATAGATTTTAAATATCAAATACTAAACCACAAAAACTAAAACCTAAAAAACATAAACCCTAACCCTAACCCCACCCTTAACCCTAACCCTAACCCTAAACCATTAACCCAAAACCCCAAGCCCAAAATACCTAAACCCAAACATTAACAGTAAACCAAGAATCCTAAAACCTAAAAAAAATTAAACCTTAACCCTAACCCTAGCCCTATACCAAACACGAACCCTAACCCAAACCCTAACCCTAAACCCTAACCCTAAACCCAAAGCCCAAAATACCAAAATCCTAACATTAAACACTAAACTATAGATATTACAACTCAAATCCTTAACCCCAAGCCCAAAACCCTAAAAAAACAACCTAAACCATATCCCTAACCCTAACATTAACCTTAACACTAACCCTACCATAAAGCCTAAACCCCAAGACCAAAATTCCAAATCCCAAACATTAAACACTATACAATTGATATTAAACCTCAAATCCTAAACCCTAAACCCAAAACCCTAAACAATCCCAAAAGGCCAACCCTAACCCTAACCCTAAACCATAAACCCAAAACCCTAAGCCAAAAGTACTGATCGCTTCTTCATTTCATAATTTTTTCTCTTTCTAATTTCTCTCACTAACGCGCACTCTCTAGGGAACAAACTTCAGCTTACTCTAACGGCTATTTCAGCCGGATGGAGAAGGCGAGTGAGCCGCCGGAGGCCACTTTCAGACCTCCGGACCTGCGCCAACAGGGTCTCTTGAAGAAGATCAACATAATGAACCAAGAACCACCCTCTAATTCATCTCACAACTCAGGAATTCTCCATTGAATGAGGCGATGAATAGTGCGAGTTCCAAGAGGGAAATAGCAGGGAATCACGAAATTATTTCCCCTGAATCCATTAGATATAGGGATGTTGGGGATGTTTCTCCTATTCAAGGGTAATAACATACTGAAAAATCAGATAATTTGACCGTGCCAATTGAGAGAAGGGAGGTGGCAATTTCTGGGGAGGTCGCGAAAAAACTTCACGAAACTCGATCTCAAAATCGACCAATTTCCCAGTCGATGGTGAAGTAACTACTGGGGTTTGTTTCCCTGAAGAAGGCGCACCTCCCATAGAAATTTTAGCCCCAAAGGATGGCCAGGTCGCCGGCGACAAGTATTCCGGTGACTCAAATGATAGTCGAACGGAAGCTGGTAATGGGGGGAAAATGAAGTCGATTCTAATACTCAGAATGTTCATCTCACCAACATATCCAAGCAACTACTTCAAGATTCTAATCCAATGGGAAATTATGGGCAATACAACTTGGAAATGCAACACAGGGGTGTGATAGGAAATGGCGAAGCTGGGAATGCTGTTCTAAGCTCGAAACTTCAACAAGCCACAGCAGTAACTCAACCAAAAGAAGCGATAGATGTAGAGAGATCTTCATACTTCTCCTTTGGAGTAAAGCCTATGGACAACACAACAATAAAGGAGAATCAATCAAAGACAAGTATCAAGCTGAGTACACTGATCGAAATAAGGAAGTTAGTATCCAGGATTAGCAACAAAATTACAATGGACAAAGGGGGAAGGAACAACACTCAGGTACGCAAGCTGAATACAATGATGGAAATGATGGAGTTAACAGACATGAACAACAACAAAACTACAAGGGGCAAAGGGAGAAGGAACAACACTCAAGTAAGTATGCTCAACTCAATTCTATACAAAATCAGAATTATAATTATTCAAGTGTTGGCCATGTGCATGAAAATACCATGGGAAATTTAGCTGATGATTCTGGTAATTTAGTATAGAAAGATATAGTCAATAAGGTTGGGAATCAAAAAGAGCAAAACCAAAGGAAAGGGGATGGTGATCTAGGACAAACAAATCAGAGTAATGGGGGGGGGGGGGAACAAGGATCAAAACAAATATCATAGAGACTTTCCTAAAATCTCTAAAAAATTTGATAAACAAAATCCTCCACCACGAAATAATTTCCAGCCTAATCCCAATCAAAAACTACCAGAGCATAGCATTAATAAAAGTCATCCAAACAGCCAGCAGGACAAAATCTCTGAACCTCCTCCATATACTGTGGTTCAGACATTAGCTGCAAGGTTAAGACACATTCATGCAGACCAAAATCCCACCATTGTGCTCAAGACTTCCCCCAGGCAGACTACAAAACAAGGACAACCAGCAGTTATCTTTGATATGTATGATTTTGTACATACATTAACTGTTGACTGTAAATATACTTTGGTGGGTAAATTTAGTGTAACTATGCCTAAAATGGAACTCATCAGGAAGAGCTTTGTTCAACAAACCCAACTAAGTGAGGGGGTTAGTATAGCTCATTATAATTCTAGGCATGTGTTTATTGATCTTCAAAATGAACTGGATTACAACACTGTTTGGACTCAATAAAGGATGACTATTGAGGGCAAACTTATGAGAATACAAGCTTGGACACCATTCTTTACTCCGGAAGAAGAAACTCCCATTGTCCCAGTCTGGGTTATCCTACCAGGATTGCCTTGGCATTGTTTCAAAAAACCATTCCTTATCCCTCTATTAGAAACTGTAGGCAAAGTTTTATATTTGGACACTGCCTCTATTACAAGAACCAGAGCAGGTATGGCCAAGGTTAAAATGCAGATTGACTTGACTAAACCCAGGCCAAGACATGTGTGGGTTGGCCTAGACAATGATGATGACACTATAGGAATTTGGTAGCCTGTGGAGTATGAAAACATCCCACCCTATTGTGAGTATTGCAGACACCAAGGCCATGATATAGATGAATGCAAAGCAAAGATGAGGGATGATGATTACAGACAAAGAATGGAAAAGGAAAAGGAGAAAAAAGACAAAAACAAGGAACAACAAAATAACAAAAGGAAGGAAAATTTTCAAGCACACACCAACGAGAATGAAGAGAAAATAAAGCAAAACAACAATGATAAGGGGAAGCAGAAACAAACAGAGCAACAAGTGGAAGAGGAATGACACACACAAAGGAAGAAGAACACCAAACCACAAGAAGAAAAAAACAACAAGACAACATGGAAACCAGTCCATGCATTAAACAAACCAGCAAATGAACAAATTTAGGAACCAGATCAGCAAACATGTAATCTCAATGATATTCATCATAATTCCTTCAGTAATTTGTCTATGCAGGAAACTAGTGAAGGAAACCAAGAGGACCAACAAGACAGGAGCAGGACAAATTCACAGGGAAACACAAACAAAAGTAACACTATCACAAGAACTGCTGATCAGAATTCAAACTTCAAAGGATCAGGTATCATAGCTATGCAACCTAGCTCTTTTGATGTGCTGAATGAGAATTATGAAGTTGTTGGAGGTATGGATGGGGGGTGTAAGGAGGAACCAACTAACATGCAGGATGGGGTTACCAAAGGGGGGAGTTTGCCTCATGTTCTGCATGAGGGGTTGTACACAGACCTTAGATCAGACTTTAGAGACTCTGATGATTCTAGGAATAAGCAGCAACAGGAGGAACAACAACAAATTCAACAATTACTGCAGGCTGAAAATAACAGACAACAGAAATCTGTAAAAAACAAGGAAAAACAGCAAAACAAAAATGAGGATATTGATAACAATGACAAGGTTACCAAGGTAAAGGATAAAGGGAAGCAGACTGAAACATGTATTCCTGAAAGTAATCCCAAGAGTAAAAATAGGCCAAGCAAACAAAAAAGGGATGCTGCTAAAAGGAGACAGAGTATGCAGCAAAACAGTGCAGATGAACATGCTCAGGGAATGAGGGAGAAACCATGCAAAAATTTTGATATGGTCAATGACAACCAAGGGTTGGATAGCCCACCTCTCCAAGCTAAATACATGACTTCAGCCTCAACAGAACCACCTGATAAGAGGCAGCAGTTATGTCAACTCAATACAACACCCTTGATTGATGAGTATGCTGTGAATATGTCTGAAGATGAATTGTATAGGGACAACAAATCTCTAGAAGATCCGGATGAGGATGATGAGACTAGTGAGGCTCTTATTAAAGCCTTCAGTACATCTAATGATCAGGCTTTAAAGGAGGACATTCAGCAGGTTTCAAAAAGTCAATGCTTATCTCCAAGAGGGTTCTAAGAGGACAGATTCCATTTCAAGAAGCAAGATGTCAACATTGTCAAAGCTGGCAGACCAAACACCAGACTATTCTCTTCTAGAGCTTCCAATGTTTAGTACAATCATATGGAATGTGAGAGGGATCAACACTCAAGGGGTGTTGGAGAGACTCAAAATTCTTAGGAAACTTCATCAATTATCAATTATCACTATTTTGGAACCTTTTTCAAATAATGACCATGTGCAGAATTTTAAAGTTCAATTGAATATGGATAATGTTGTTAGTAACTGTAATGGTAAGATTTGGGTTTTTTGGAATAGTGATATTGATTGTAATATTCTTGATGAAGATGAACAACAAATCACATGTGACATAAAACACAATGAGTTACAGTGTCAGTTCATTACTACTTTTGTCTATGCAAAATGTAAGGACTATCTGAGGAGACCTCTTTGGGATAAGATGCTACAACAAGCTAATGTGGATACCAAACCTTGGTGTTCAGTAGGTGATTTCAATGTTATAACTGCAGTGGATGAAAAGATGGGAGGGGCTCCTTACAATATGAGGAAAAGCATGGACTTCATAGCTATATAGCTATTATTGAAGCATGTGGCCTTGTGGACATTGGTTTCAGTGGCCACAAATTCACATGGTCCAACAAGAGAGGTATTAATCACAGAATCTGGAAGAGACTGGACAGGGCCATGGTTAATGATTCTTGGCTCGAAAATATGCCTCAAACCACTATAACTCATTTGTCTTCTACTGGGTCTGATCACTGCCCTCTGTTGATGGAAATGATTTCCAAATAACCAAATCACATCAAGTACTTCAAATTCCTCAACTGTTGGGTGGATAACCCTCTTTTCATGGAAACTGTGAAGACTTGTTGGGATAGAGAGGTGGATGGTATTGGTATGTGGAGATTTCATCAGAAAATGAAAAGGTTATCAAACACTCTTAGTACATGGTCAAAGAAAGAGTTTGGGGATATTTTTAAAAATGTCAAAATGTATGAGGAACAGGTTCACAAGGCTGAAGAGAACTACATTCTTCACCAAAGTGATTCGAACAGAAGTACCTTACATGAGGTTAATGCTAAATATATCAAGTTCCTCAAACTGTAGGATACTATTATGAAACAGAAAACTCAGTTACAATGGTTCAAGGAAGGAGACACAAATTCTAAATATTTCCATTCCATTATAAGAGGAAGAAGAAGAAGATTATTTATGCACAAGATTATCAGTGAAGATGGGCAATTAATACAAGGTGAGGAAGATATTGCTCAGACAGCCTGTGATCACTTTAAGGAGATTTTTACAGGTGAGGAAAAGCTCATTAATGAAGATACTCTGGAATGCATTCCAAGGATGGTCAGTCATGAACAAAACACTCATCTTATCAGCCTGCCCAATATGGATGAACTGAAAAGAGTGATCTTCTCTATGAATCCTAACTCTGCAGCTGGTCCAGATGGTATGAATGGATACTTTTTCCAGAAGTTTTGGCCCATTATCAAAAATGATTTAATGGGAGTTGTTAAAGCCTTCTTCAGTGGGCAAATGATTCATAAGTATTTCTCCCATTCTTGTATTGTACTACTTCCTAAAGTTAGTAACCCAAACAAACTTACAGAGTTTAGGCCTATCAGTCTGAGTAACTTCACTAGCAAGATTATCTCTAAACTAGTGAGCACCAGACTCAGCCCTATTCTCCCTTCTTTGTTTTCTTCCAATCAATCTGGGTTTGTTAAAGGTAGAAGTATTTCTGAGAACATTATGCTTGCTCAGGAAATCATCCACCAAATTAAGAAACCCAATATTGGGAGTAATTTCATCATTAAACTAGACATGGCAAAGGCTTATGACAGGGTTTATTGGTCATACATTTGCTTGGTTCTAAGGAAAATGGGGTTTGATGAAGTGTTCATAGATATGGTGTGGAGAATCATGGCCAACAATTGGTATTCAATTATTGTCAATGGTAAGAGGTATGGATTCTTTCAATCCACAAGAGGTCTCAAACAAGGAGATCCACTTTCCCCTGCCCTATTTATTTTAGGTGCAAAAGTATTATCAAGGACTCTTAACAAGATACATTCTCATCCTGACTATCATGGTTTCTCCATGGAGATGAGAGGACCTCAAGTAATCCACCTGAGCTTTGCTGATGATATAATTCTTTTCACTTCTGGAAGGCACAAAACCTTGAAGCTTATAATGAAAACTCTAAAGGAGTATGAATATACTTCTGGATAGCTCATCAATGAAGACAATAGTCATTTTATGCTACACTCTAATGCTTTCAATAGCATAAGAGATAGAATTAAAAGACTCACAGGTTTCAAACATCTATTACTTACCTAGGCTGCCCTTTATTTGTTGGTAGGCCTAGGAATATATATTTTTCTGATCTTGTTAACAATGTTGTATGCAGGATTACAGGATGGCAAACCAAACAAATCAGTTATGGAGGCAAAGCAGTACTTACTAAGCATGTGTTACATGCAATACCCATACACTTACTGTCTGTAGTAACTGCTCCATCCACTGTGATTAAACAGATCCAAATGCTGATGGAAAACTTTTTCTGGGGATGGAGGAGTGACAAGAAGAGATATCATTGGGCATCATGGAAGAATCTTAGCTTTCCTTATGATGAAGGAGTAGGAATGAGAAATTTAAAGGATATCTGTATGGCCTTTCAATTCAAACAATGGTGGATTTTCAGAACCAAGCAAAACTTGTGTGGTGATTTTTGAGATCAAAATATTGCCAAAGATCCAACCCTGTTACCAAAAAGTGGGATAATGGAGATTCATTGAAATGGAAGAACATGCTGATGAACAGACAACAGGTGGAAAAACATATCCAATGGAAGCTTCAGGCCGGAAATTGTTTCTTTGGGTGGGATAATTGGCTTGGCAATGGCCCACTAGCACAATTTTCCACCAGTAGCAACAGATTTAATAAAGTAACAGTGGCTGAATTCTGGGAAGAATGGAAATGGAACTGGAACAAATTGATACAACAAGCACCAGCTAGTCAATTCTCAAACAACATTGCCACAGAAATTTCCCCTTAGTTGGTCCTTGGGGAAGTTTACCCGGATGTTTCTAACCCAAACATGACCGTACACGAGTTTAGGACCTCTCACATGAATTTCACTCAAAACGAACACATAAAACTTGACGAAACATGCCTAGACACACAAGGTCATTTCAAGGCACATCTTTCGAATGCCATGGACGTTCTTTAGTGTTTGACATCCAAACTTCTCGAAACTTTACACAATACCTATATACATCATATAAACTCATTTAAGGACCATATCACCTCATGAGACACATAGAAACACATATGAGACACTTAGGTGACTTAGTCGTCGAACGTCTTAGTCGTCCCTTGACGTTTGACTTCCAATGCACCTAATAGTTTAGACACTGCCTCAATACCACATAATAGACAGTATTAGGACCTTAGACCATCATGAACAAAATGTTAGGCTCTAGGTCACCTATGTCATTATCCGGACCTTACAATCTCCCCCACTTGGACAACATTCGTCCTCGAATGACACTTGCCACTATCCGAACATTTCCAAGAATAGAGAATCAACTAGCAGCACATAAGCAAAATAATAACTCATAATCAAGGAGAAAACATCAATTTGACATAGTTAAGAAATTCACAACACAACAAGAAACTAGAATAAAATTCTATAACTCATTATGCTACAAAACTAACATGGTTCATTCCAATTAGTAAAAACTCATTTTATATTCGATATTAAACTCATACACATCAGTTCTAACCACATTACAACAATTTTAGAACAAAGAATTAACTAGTCAAATTTTCAATTATTTCACAGTGAACAGTGCATGCTACAGTGATTTTAGGCCATTTTAAAAAAAATGCATTTTTTGGCAATTCATGATATAGACATGCTAATATGCAAGGTAACATCATATAAACACCTTTTTACAACATGCTCATAGCTTAATAAAACACACAATGCAAGAAGTTAATGAAATACAATTTCAACCAAACTCCTAAACACCATGCACATGCAACAACTTCTAGGACAATTCTAGCCCATCTATAACCATACTCCCCCACAGAGAAGGAACCCATATAACCAAAAGAGAAAACAATGACTGACCAACATCATCATCACTATCATCCGGCTTCTCTCCTCTAGTCCGGAGTGCATAGAAACGCCTCTTTGTTGGAGCATCTTCCTTTGGAACACTAGGGGCAGCTTGCTTATCCTCTTTTCCTCTAGAAGCAATGTTAGGACAATCTCTCACTTTGTGTCCATATTTTCCACATCCAAAGCAACTACCGGTACCCAATAGGCACTCACCATAATGTTTCTTACCACAAGTGACACATGAAGGTTTGCCATCTTTGGAACTACCTCCTTTCTCAACCTTGAACTTAGCACTCCTAGATTCTTCTTGAGTGTGAACCCTCTTTTTGGATCTAGGTTGCACTTGACCACTAACAACACTCATTTTCAAGTTTCTTGACATCCTCCTAAGCTTTGACTCTTCAATTGATTGTGCATACACCCTGAGTCTAGCCAAAGTAATATCATCATGTAGCATTGTCGTACGACATTTCTCCCTCACTAAGTTGGCTACACCCGTCACAAGGCGACTCATTTCATCCCTTGGATTAGACACTAGGGATGGTGCATACCTAGAAAAATTTGAAAACTTCAAAGAGTACTCCTCGACACTCATATTGCCTTGCTTGAGATTGATAAGCTCTTCTACTTTTACCTCCCTCCTCTCACGGGGAAAGTACTTACCAAGAAAAGCTTCCTTAAATTCTTCCCACACAATAGGATCCGACTCCACTGGCCTATTATCCTTCCATTTAGTTTACCAAATTTGAGACACATATCTCAATTGATACGAAGCCAACTCCGCCTTCTCCCTATATGTAACCCCCATAGCACTCAATACCTTGTACACACCATCAAGGAACTATTGGGGATCTTCATCTACCTTAGAGACAAGAAAGATTGGAGGATTCAACCTCCCAAAGTCCCTCAACCTAGAGGTCATAGTGCTCTCCACAACATTCACCCTAGGCACCATATTCAAATTTATTTGAGTAGTCACAGCTTGGGATAAAGCAATCAAAGCCTCTCTAATCTCTTGATTAGTCAATTCTGGGGGAATCACCGGAACCTCATTACCTCCTTCAACATTAGGGGCATGATCACCATGAGGAGGCACTTGAGCACCTTGGAAACCTTGCCCATCTTGAGGAGGAACTTCCTCATTCACCCTTCCCTCTTCCAACCTTCTAGCGGCCATCCTTCTAGTATTCATCTCCTAGAAACACAAGGAAACACATTTAGAAGGATACTCATAACATTTACTCTACCGCACGACATAGGAGTAGAAAAGAAGGGAAATTATTTTGTCCTACAGCCTCTCGCCCATAGATGTGTCGCGACTCACACCGATGGTCAAGACTCTACTAGACGTGACTTGATGAGACTTTTTGATTCCTAAGACTACTTTCACTAACCTATGTCCTGATACCAAAACTTTGACAACCCGAGACCACACCCTAGAAGTTAGGGCAAAAATCTCGGATTTGCGACATGTGCGTACTCGACCTCTCGTAGGTCTTATACAAGCCATTCATATCATTCATTGCATATACATAATGAATAGTGCGGAATTAAAACTTTTCATAAAACAATATCATAGTCTTTAAAAACTCTTTCATATAAAAGTGATAGGAAATAGTAAGTCTCAATCTCATCATCTTAAGACACATGAGTACTTGGGACACGACCCATACAAATTATAAAACATACTACCATATAATCTATTACAATACTTCATAAACGAAACATAAAATACATATATGCCCTCGAGTCAAGTCAGGACATACTTCAACATCACTTGAACGATCTTCTACATCCAAGTCTTCTTCCCAAAATCTCTTTACCTACCAAGACCTATATAGATAGATAGATAAAAGCATGGAATTACTACAACCACATGTACTAAGTATGGCTTAATGCATAAAATCATAAAAACGGACATTTATTGGAAATATGCATCTTTTCATTTAAATATCATAATATAATCAAAAAGCAACAATTAACAACTTAGAATCACATAAGAAAAGATTTATAACCAATTAACGCATTTTAGAGCTCACTTTACTGTGAACTCAATTCAATGTACAGTGAAGTTCCTCACTGTTACAGTGAATTCTTCTAATTTCGTACGAAGCATCATCTAGCATGTAGTCTTCTCACTAAAGCTATCCTAAGATTCACTTAAGTCAAACAAATAGAGACCGTCCATACACCCTCTCTAGATGTGTCTAAACGATCCTTAGGATTACTAATAATGAGACACATACACACCTACAATACATCAACATATAAGACATACATAATATGACAGTCTCCCCTACCAAGGCTATCAAAAGACTTACTTAAGTACTCCTAGAAGAGAACGCCCATACATCTGCTAGAAGTCTACCTAAATAATCCTTAAGACTTTCTAAGTTTAGATCATGTCAAACATAACAAGCCATTTCCCTAACTAGAGTCATTCTCAAGACTTCCATAGATAAGACATGAAGAGATCATCCTTTATGCTCTCTTCACACTTTAACTAAGGAATCCTTAAGTCACTTTATATTAGGTACTCATTCATTTACATACTTTATATCATTAAATCATTAGTTCATTAGATCATTTAAGAGACATACATCACATAAAGGACATTCAAGTAATGGTCTTGGACAAGATCTAGGGAAGACTTACTAACATCTTCAAAGCCTATTGTGCAATGTCTAGATAGCATCCCATACCACAACCTAAACCTCATAGAACTCCTCTAATGCTAATAGGTATCCCATATGATGAGAATAGGAAATAACCGAAATAAAACATGGTAGCAAAACATGGAATCCGGAGTTCTATCCTACTCAGATAAGGTTGTTCTACTTGCCAATGGTAGCACTTAGACACATCCCATGTAGGCACATGGTTAAGGAAATACAAAGGGCATGCTTTATAATCTAGTCTCATACTTTAACTATAACTACTTCCCTTATCATACTCACTCGGTGCTACCCTTCGTTCTCATAGATTAAATCAAACTAAGGTTCATAAAAATGGATCCCATATCATGTTCATGACCCAATTACATTTACACTACCAAAGCAAGGTCCACTAAGGCTATCTCACTATGGCGACAAAAAGCTCATTATGACTTCCCTAAGGATTGATATGATGTCTTTCCAGCGAATCAACCTTAAGTCCATCATTCATTACAGGAAGGATACCATTACGACTTTCGACTTCAAGTTTCATAACCTTACCACTAGGTTCAAGGCTTCACATAAAGGACCCTCTTATCATCATTCAAGTTCTCGCTTAGCATTCATTCATTTATGACTAAGACTCCTTAAGTTCGTAAGTCAAGACATCACATACTCATATTCATACAAGCATCAAGTAAGGGACACAAGTCTACCTAAACAAGACACAACATACGTTACTTTATTCATATAGCATACATTCTTTAGACACTTAGGAATGACCCTTAACATCATTTAGTCAACCTATTCATTACCTTAACATCATCTACATAATCATTATAGACTCATATAGCCAAGTTAGGAACAACCATATATCAACTCTAAGACTACACACTTAACATATAGCCATAACATAACATGATTACCTATATAGTATCAATAGTCTAGCACATACTTTCACATATTTTTAGATATGATCATACTTTACATAATCAACTACACAAAATCAACATAATACTTCAAGTAGTTTCCGACAAGGCCATGATCATCAATGTACTTAAAATAACGCCAATAAGTCCACATCAATTCACATAACACCGCCACCATAAGTGGACCAAACCAATCACAACATATTGAAGTCTAAATAACATTAATAAAAAGGAAATAGGGCAGCGTACCACCTCTTAATCCTCATCACTTCAAGCCAATACCAAATCATCCAAATCAACCTCATAAGGCCCTTACCCATGGCCATGAACACCAATTCAATACATAACCATAATGATCAATGAAATCTACATCAATTCGACATAGATTCAAAAATCTAAGACAAATTAGACATCAATTGAATACAATTCTTATATCATTAGAAAGCCCATAGGAAATTGCACATGAATCCATAAAAATTAGACCAATATCAAGTAATCGATAAATTAGTCAAAAACTAGGGTTCATCAATTACATGGGTTCATAGGTTAATTGAGTTAAAATCACCTTAGTAACCACAATTCAATCACTAAATAATGATTAAAAACCATTAATGCAAGAACCCATGGTAGATCATGAAATAGGTCAATTTATCTTTTGAAAACTTTAGAATTGGACTCCTTGATGAAAGGAGTTTCAAGGATCAAAAACCATATCTTAACAATGCTAAATCGTCACTTTGATGAAGAATCTCTACTCAATTAGTCACACCAAGCTCTTCCTTGACATTGGACTTCAATGGAGTCTTGAGGAATTTCTAAGTGATTTTGGGGTTTTGATTTTGAAGAATGAAATCTTCAATGTGTTAATGACTTATAAGCACCTTTAAAATACCCAATATACCCATTAGGAACCGCCAAAGTCTTTATTTGGAAGTGGGGTGAATTTACACGTTCACCCCTTAACTTGGCAGTGAATTGCACGCAAGGACAACACCATCGACGATTGGCAATCGACGGACCGTTTGTCCACAAATGGAACATCCTGTCCTCCCGTCGTTTGGTTCAGAGGCTGGACGTGATCCTCATACTTTCCCAGACTAATTCCCTACCCACAGCACCATCGACGGACTGTCCTTTGACCTACGGACCGTCCTTTGGTCCGTGGTCTAGGACTAAGCTCTGTCCATCGACGGTTGCCCATCGACGTGGAGTAGGTCCACTTATGGTTCAGAGACTTGGAACTGGTAGCTTAGCTCCACTTACGGATCGTGCTGGCCATCGATTGCCTTCTGTAGGTGAGACTGCCTTGGGCAGTTTTAGCCACCAACATGGGTCCTTCTTCAAGGACCCTTGGTTTGTCCTTGGGGATGTTTACCCGGACTTTTCCAACCCAAACCTGACCGTATACAAGTTTAGGACCTCTCACATGAATTTCACTTTAAACGAACACGTAAAACTCGACGAATCATTCCTAGAAACACAAGGTCATTTCAAGGCAAATCTTTCGAATGCCATGGATGTTCTTGAGTGTTTCACCTCCAAACTTCTCGAAACTTGACAAACTACCTATATACATCATATAAACTCATTTAAGGACCATACCACATAATATACCATATTAGGACCTTAGACCATCATGACGACAATGTTAGGCTCTTGTTCACCTATGTCATTTTCGGGACCTTACACACTCAAGGCTAGGGGTGAACAATAAAGCTCTCCCGACGTTGTGACGGTTTTGTTACAAGTTTTCTCTGTTAATTTTTTTGCTTTGATTGACCCAGGTGCTACCCTTTCTTTTGTTACACCTTTGGTAGCTAAGAAGTTTGATGTACTTCCCGATGTTTTGATTGAACACTTTTCGGTTTGTACCCCAATGGGTGACTTTGTAGTTGCAAGAAGAGTCTATATGAAATGTCCTGTGATGCTTCCCAATAGACTTAATCTTGTTGATTTGGTAGAACTTGACATGTTTGATTTTTATACTTTCTTGGGTATGGATTGGCTTCATGATTGTTTTGCGTCCATAGATTGTAGAACAAGGGTAGTGAATTTTCAATTCCCTAATGAACCCATTATAGAGTTGAAGGGGGGAAATTCTATGCCTAGGGGTCAAATTATTTCTTGTTTGAAGGCTTGTAAGATGATAGACAACGGTTGTTTTTATCATGTAGTGAGAGTTAAGGACCTAGAATGTGAAACTCCTTCTATCGAGTCAGTCTCTATAGTGAGAGAATTCCGAGAGATTTTTCCCACTGACCTTCCATGAATTCCTCCCAAACGGGAAATTGACTTTGCCATTGATTTATTACCGGATACGAATCCCATTTCTATTCATCCATATAGTATGGCTCCGTCTAAATTGAAAGAGTTGAAGCTCCAACTCAAAGGTTTGCTAGACAAAGGTTTCATTCAACCTAGTATTTCTCCATGGGGTGCTCCGGTCTTGTTTGTGAAAAAGAAGTATGGGTCCCTTAGAATATGTATTGATTATCGCCAACTCAATAAGGTCGCCATAAAGAACAAGTATCCTCTCCGTAGAATGGATGATCTATTTGATCAATTCCAGGGTACTAGTTATTTTTCAATGATTGACTTAAGGTCGGGATATCATTAACATAGGGTGAGAGGTGAAGATGTTCCAAAAATAGCTCTTCAAACTAGATATGGTCACTATGAATTTCTAGTTATGTCTTTTGGGTTAACGAATGCCCCGACGGATTTTATGGACCTAATGAATAGAGTTTTTTGAGATTACCTTGACTCATTTGTGATTGTGTTCATTGATGATATTTTGATATACTCCAAGAATGAAGATGAGCATGAAAGTCACTTGAGGTTGGCCTTACAATTCCTCACAGAACACCAACTTTATGCCAAATTTAGCAAGTGTGAATTTTCGTTGAGGTCAGTTGCTTTTCTTGGCCATATTATCTCTGGTGATGGTTTAGAGGTTGATCCGAAGAAGACGAATGCAGTAAGCAATTGGCCTAGACCTTTGACTCCCATAGATATAAGGAGTTTTTTGGGTCTAGCCAGCTAATATAGAATATTTTTGGATGGATTTTCGGCCATTGCTTCTTCTTCGACAGCTTTGACCCAAAAGAAGGTGAAGTTTGAGTGGTCGAAAGCTTATGAGAAAGGTTTTCAAGAGTTGAAAGATAAGCTTACCTCCGCTCCGGTGTTGACCTTATCGGAGGGCAATGAAGGGTTTGTAGTATATTGTGATGGTTCCAGAGTGGTCTTGGGATGTGTCCTCATGCAACATGGTAAGGTGATTGCTTATGCTTCTAGGAAACTCAAAGTTCATGAGAAGAATTACCCAACTCATGATCTTGAGTTAGCCGCTGTAGTTTTTGCCTTGAAAATATGGAGGCGTTACTTGTATGGTGTGCATGTTGATGTGTTTACTGACCATAAAAGTCTTCAATATGTGTTTACAGAAAAGGAGTTGAACCTCCGACAAGAGGATTGTTAGAATTGTCGAAGGATTACGACATGAGTGTCCTTTACCACCCCGGCAAAGCCAATGTGGTTGCGGATACTTTTAGTCGTATGACTATGGGTAGTGTGTCCCATGTGGAAGAAGAGAAGAAAGAACTTATGAAAGATGTTCATAGTTTGGCTTGCCTAGGTGTGCGGTTAGAAGATTCTCCAATTGGTGGTTTTATGGTCCATCATAACTCCGACTCATCATTAGTGGTGGAGGTGAAATCTAAGCAACATCTTGATCCTTTATTGATGGAGTTGAAGGAATCGGTACTTAGTAATCTCAATGAGTCATTCTCCCAAGGGGGAATGGTGTTCTTAGGTACCAAGGGAGATTATGTGTACCTGATGTCAAGGATTTGAGGAATCAAATTCTTGAAGAAGCCCATGGTTCTCGCTATTCTATACATCCGGGTGCCACCAAAATGTATCAAGATATTAGGGAAGTCTATTGGTGGGATTGTTTAAAAGGGACATAGCAGAGTTTGTTGCTAAGTGTCCAAATTGCCAACATGTTAAAGCTGAGCATCTTAAACCGGGTGGTTTAACCCAAATCATGGATGTTCCTACATAGATGTGGGAAGCCATCAATATGGACTTTGTAGTTGGGTTGCCTCGAACCCGGAAACAAAATGATTCTATATGGGTTATTGTGGATAGGTTGACCAAATATGCTCATTTTAATCCTGTTAAGTCTACTTATACTACCGAAGAGTATGCAAGAATCTACATTAATGAAATTGTGAGTCTTCATGGTATTCCTTTGTCTATCATTTCGGATAGAGGTGCCCAGTTCACTTCTCAGTTTTGGAAGGCTTTTCAAAATAGTTTAGGTACTCAAGTGAAACTTAGCACCGCTTTTAAACCTCAGACAGATGGTCAAGAGAACGTACTATATATACACTTGAAGACATGTTAAGAGCCTGTGTCATTGATTTCAAAGGAAGTTGGGAAGATCACTTACCTTTGATTGAGTTCTCTTACAACAATAGCTATCATTCGAGCATCTCCATGGCACCTTTTGAAGCTCTTTATGGTAGAAGGTGTAGATCTCCGGTTGGATGGTTTGAGGTTGGTGAGTCCTCACTCCTTGGTCAAGGGATTATCTATGAGGCTATAGAGAAGGTTCAAATCATAAGAGATAGATTGAAGACAGCCTATAGTCGGCAATAGTCATATGCCGACAATAGATGAAGAGATCTTCAGTTTATAATAGGTGATCATGTCTACTTGAAGATTTCACCTATGAATGGGTGATGAGATTCAGTAGAAAGGGGAAGTTAAGTCCCCGGTATGTTGGTCCCTATGAGGTTTTACAACGAATTGGGAAGGTTGCCTATAAGTTGAAACTACCTAGTGAACTAGCTTCAGTTCATCCGGTGTTTCATGTTTCTATGCTCAAGAAATGCATAGGCGACCCGATATCCATTTTGCCTGTAGAAGGTTTAGGGGTGGATGAGAACCTCTCCCATGAAGAGGTTACGATTGAGATCCTAGATCGCCAAGTCAAGCAGTTGAGAAACAAGGAGGTTGCCTCTGTAAAAGTTCTATGGGGGAACCATCTTGTTGAGGGTGCAACATGGGAGGCTGAAGACGACATGAAGTCCCGCTACCCTCATCTATTTACTCCTTGAGGTTAGACATTCCTCTTAATAGAGAAAGTAATGCATAATCATGAAATTGACTTGTTTTCTAAGTAGGTGCATGTGTTGGTAAATGATACTATCAATTAGAATTTTAAGAAAATGCCTTTATACTCTATTCTTGCACTTATGTGAAATATGTATGCATATGATTTCTTGAGATTTTGTCGTTTTCTTTTTTCTTGAGAAGAACGATAGCATGGTAACTCTTTGATGCATTTTGAGCTTATGATAAGTTTGAGAAGGAAATTCCTCACTATTTGTTATGAATATGGATGCGCTTATATGTTATGCGTCATGATTTGAGCTACGTGTAATGTTATGGTATGTGTTGTGTTGAGTTGTGATATGCTCCTATGATGTGTGACTCATTACGATTTTATGTTGTTGATTGGTTGGGCTGCTAGTATTGAATCTACTCTTACCTCCAAAGGATTTTAGTGTCATTCGGGGACGAATGTTCCTAAGGGGGGGATAATGTAACACTCCGGAAATGCCATGACTTAGACTAGAGCTTAATCTAGTAAATAATGTTTAAAATGATGTTTACTGACCTATATTAATTTCGTAAACTCATTTAGAAAAGCTTAAAGCCAAAATGAGAAAGAAAGGCCTTGACGTCTCAAAACTAGGTAATTCAAACTAGTTGACATCCCTATGTTTGGTGAAGGTTTAGAGGTTTCAAATGAAGTCAAAAACATGTAGAGAGACCTTGGATAGGTATTATGTAGTACAAAGGTTCCAAACGTCCGGTAACGATACCCCAAGAACCACCTGAAGGGTCCTTAGGGAGGACCCAAACATGGGTGGGCAGGCTGCCTTGCAACCTACGAGCAAGCAGAATTGGATGCAAGTCGTGCAACGCGAGCGTGACATGCAGGTCATTGTCTAAAGATTTGAGTGGCAGCCTCGCGATGCGAGGCTGACACGCACCTCATTGCCTCAACTCAAATTTTAATAAAAATGATGAGATTTGTCCCCGCGACGCGCAGCTACTTCGCAGAATCGTTGAAGCCGTATTTTTGATAATCTAACTTTATAAAAAGACCCATTTAAGTGGAGGGTCTTTTAGTTAATTCATAGGAAGACTATATACGTATATTAGGTCAGTTTTATACAACTTTTACACGTCCAAAATAAGATCAAACAAGTTTTCTCTCATCTCTCTCAAAAACGGTCTCTTTTCCGAACTCCATTGAAGAACAAGAAGAGCTTAAGTAAGAAGACGAAGACTTCAAGCTTTTCATCCAATCTTCGTGGATTATTCATCTATAAGGTATGGATTCTTCACTCTTGGGATTCCTTTCCCCAAGAGGTCCTTTCAAGATAAGTTTTCAAGAACTTCAAATACTAGGGTTTTTACTCTACAAAACGAATTTTCTTCCTAACCCTAGATTTATGATTATCAATGAAAAGTAAGTTTTTTCTATGGTCGATTTCACACGAGTTGATGTTTATGTGGTTAGTAAAGTTTGAATTTTTAGTGATGCATGTTCTTATGTAATTGATGGTTTCGAATTGGTTGTACTTATTACGTGATAACATGTAAGTGTAGGGATTGGAACTAAGACTAGAATGAACTCTTAAATGACCCTTTCCCTTATCCTACATTATGTATTGATCTTGTATATTATTTGATGAGTTGTTCTTGATTATTCTCTTTATTATTTCACTATGTTATGTTTATGAATGTCGTAGGTTGAACGTAAGTTCTTGAACAAGCTTCTTGGAAGCAAGAGGTAAGTTTTGTGAAGTTGTGATTACTCTACAATGCTTATGTTAGCCTATAACTCATGATGTTATGTTATGGAAGTATGCATGATATTGATATGGATATATGCTTGGCTATGAACATGCTAATTGTGAGATCATGATAAGAATAAGATAATGCAAGTTATGCCATTCTCTTGTATGCTTTACACAAGATGATTATGCTGCGTTAATCTCACACATAAGGGGTGGCGATGAAAGGAAATTCTCATCTAATCCTAAAGAGCTCATGATCATGTTTATACAATGAGTTAATCTCCGATGACCTATGATAACTTTATGATAAAAGACAACTTAAAGGTTATTCAAGAAAGGGACTTAAGCTAAGCACCGTTGGACTAGATATGAGAGGTGTCCCTTCCCTAGTTGGAAGGTAGATTCACAATGACTCTCATGAGATAGAGGTTGCCTTGTAATGTGTAACTATGGGTCTCTAATATATCTCCTAGTTCTTGAACTATGTTGCCACCATATGATACTAGCTAGTGGATGCACCTAGAAAGCTATCTCATGTTTGGTTCTACTTTTTTTTGTAGACAACCTTCTTTCGGTGTGGGGTTTTATGACAACAGATTCCATGTTTAGCTCACATGATCTATATCGGTCAATGCAAATGTTCCCTCATGTAAAATGAATGACAAGTAAATGGACGTTGACTAGGGTGATTTGAAGAGTATAATTAGTATAGGTAGGGTTATGGGACTCTACCTAGACATTGCACAAGTTGGCTCTAAGGGAAGTCCTAGGAGATTGTTCTTATGTAATATGATAACATAAAAGATATATGTTTATGACACATGATGTTACTCTTATATGATGTTAGTTATTATGATGATCATGTTATTGGTTTATATTTCTATATGAAGTGATGACTACTTATGTTACAAGTTATAAGAAGCAAAGCTTTACTTATGGTCTCCTATCTTATCTACTTGGTTGTGTGGGGTTATAGGGCTTCACATGACCATTGCACTTGTAGTTGGGGATGAGATCATTGGTAAGTGTTTTGTATGCTATGCTATGTGATCTATTGATATGAAAAGTGAATATGACTCTATGATAATATGTCTTCGATTATTATCATGCTTTAAGTTGATGGAATCCTTAACTTGTATATGTTACATGGTATGTGCATTGAAGACTTTCATATGACTTGGCATGTTTTCTAAAGAGATGATAAATGATCCTTTTCATGCATGTCCTTATGTGTTATATGCATATACCCATACTTAGTACATGTGGCGTACTAACCCCATTACTTTATATTACTACAATTGTAGATTCCGTCCATTGATGTTTAAGCAGGTCGATTTGAAGAAGCTTGAACTCTTTCTCCAAGTCTTGGTAGGTCCTCATGTTCAAGTATGCTATCTTTCATATTCTACCTTATGCAGATTTTTAGTCGTTTTAAGAATATTCTAATTCCATTTATGTTCTTTTGGATTCTTTTGTATTAAGGCGTATATGGCATATTGACTATATGTTGGTTAAGTTCGGATTTTTACTCTCTAGATTATTTTATATATGTGAGACAGATCTTTATAATATCGTATGTCTTTATGGACGTTAAGTATGAAGTCTAAGTATACTTCACATAGTGTATACAAGTTGTAAATTTTCCGCAATTTTACTGATCACATGTTATGACGAATGCTAATGGCTTGTTTGAGTCCTCTGAGAGGAAGACGACGCCAGTATTATCTGGGGTATGCTCTCTGGATGTGACAGTGCTAGCCTTTGTTCTCATAGAGTAAGTTCAATAAATAGGGGCATATGAAAAGGTACCATCTCTTAGTCATTACTTAGTCTTATTACACCTACCAAAGATGGGTCCACTAGGGCTGCCACTCAATGGTCTATAAGGATAGCTCATTCTTAACCTCTTTCTATATAGAAAGTTCCAAATAATAGTCATGATTAGAAGGGCACCATCTGAGGTCTACCGATCCTAGACTTTCATTCAACATTCATCCATACACATATAAGACAATGGTGCATAAGCCTAGTAAGTCAAGATTCATATTCATAATGTACATGTATCAAGTAAGGGACACAAGTCTACCACACAAGATGCACCATTGACTTCACTTTATCACATATAACATATCATTCTTGAAGCACATAGGAATAACAATTATCATCTTTATGTCATCCTGTACACTATTATACATCATCGATATAACCATCATAGACTCATAGATCCAAGTAGAAATAATCATGCATCAACTCTAAGACTACACACATAAACACATAGTCATAGTCTAACATGATCACCTAACAATATCAAAACTTTCACATTACTAGAATGTAGATACGTATGATCATACTTCACATAATCAACTACACAGATCATCATAATACTTCAAGTAGTGCCAACAAGGCCATGATCATCATAATACGTAAAGTAATGCCGACAAGGCCACATCAATTGCAAGTAGAGCACATAACACCACCATCATAAAAGGACCATACCAATCACAACATAATTGAAGAGTTAAATTACATGTAATAAAGAGAAGTAGAGCAGCGTACCACCAATCCATTCTCACTACTTCAATCCATAGATAAATTATCCAATTCAATACTATAAGGCCCTTACCCATGGCCATGAACATCAATTCATTACAAAGAATATAATACTCAATGAATCTATGTCAATTTAATATGGATTTATCAATCTAATACCAATTAAAATCAATTTATTACAATTCTTACATTATTCAATAACCCATTAAAAACTACACGATAATTCATATGTATAGACACAAGATCACTTAACCCATAAAATAGTCAAAATAAGTATTTAATGGTTTGCATGGGTTCATAGGAATTACAGCTTTAAAACATTGGAATAACATCAATTCAATCCTAAAGCATTGATTTAAAACCTTTTTTGCAAGAACCCATGGCTAGATCACAAAATTAGAGAATTCATACTTTTGATCATCTTTGAAAATCATTGGAATTGACTCCTTGAATAAAGAGATTTCAAGGATAATTAACCATACCTTAATTGTGATGAAAAGCGCAAAAGTTTGATGGAGAAAAACGTGAGAAACCTATCTTCTTCCTTGGAGCTTCCAACCTTCAACAATGGAGGTTTTGGAGAGAGTGAATGGAGAGGTTTTGTTTTGAGTTGAGGGTTTTATCTTTAATTGGTGAGGTTAGGGGTTTAAATGAGTCTAATAACCGTCCATAATATACCCCTAAAATACCCAAAAGACCCCTACATTTATTGGACAATTTAACCAACTTAAATTTGACTTAAAAATGACGCAACGAAATCTTGAACTTTACTGCGCGTCACTGAGACACTTCCAAATATTATTTTTCAAAAATTCTTAGACAGAATGGTTGGTGACAGCCCCGCGTCTCAAGGAAAAACTTTTGCCTACTGCGTGACAGCTGCGCGTCGTGCAGCAGCATGCCAATTCTTGGCTGCTTGGCAGCTTCCGTGGCTCATGTTTGGGTCCTCCTCGGGGAGCATTTTGATAGTCTTCGGGGCGTCGTTCTAGGTAGTTTAGACCCTTTGTATATCAGGCTATGAATAGTAACCCTCGTTAATGAATTTCACATTCAAACCATCCCCCAAAACATCACTACAAAACACTACGACACACTAGTTCAACTTCGACTAGTTTCCAAAAGTCTTGGACGTTTGACCTCCAAACACTTCAAAACTTTATATACTGCCTCAGAACACTATTATTAAAAATTTTATGACTTTAAAACACCATGACACAAGTGTTAGGATCTAGCTCAACCTAGCTCATTTTGAAGGTGTAACAATACTCCCCCACTTGGACAACATTCGTACTTGAATGACACTTGCTACACTTTAAACACTATCAAGAGATAAGAAATTCAAGACTAGAAGCACGTAACCATAAAACACCATCCACAATACACACATGTAGAAGGAACTTAAATTCCACATAACGAAGAGACTCAAGACACAACAAGAAGATAGAAACTACATCTACAACTCATCATGCAATAAGACTCCCATTTTCGTTTCATCTAGGTGGAAATTCCTTCTCCACATAATATCATGCTCATATAAAACAGTTCTATACATATCATAACCATTTTTCATGAAAGAACAATTTAATCAAATTTCAAAATCTTTATAGTGAACTGCCCAAACCTTACAGTGAAATATGCTCAATTTTAAAAAATGCAACTCTTAAGCAATTTATGATTTGAGAATGACAATATTAGAGAAAAAATCATATAAACTCAATTTAAAATATAATCATAACTTCATGAAATGCACAATGCAAGGAATCAATGAAATTCAACTCAACTAGACTCCTAAATATAATGCAACATGCAACATGCTATCTCTCAAGCTTGAATTGAATAGAAGAGATGAGACAAAAAATCAATATTCTACTTCTCACCTTACTCCCCCACTTAGAAGTAACTCATATATCTAAATAAAGAAAACTATTACTTACCGGCTTCATCAACATCATCCGATTTTGTTCCTTTGACTGGGAGAGCATATAAGTTATTCCTCTTTTGACCACCACACTCAGGAACATTAGGAGGAACTTGCTTGGCCTCTCTTCCTCTAGCAGCAATATTAGGACAATCTCTCACTTTGTGATCATCCTTCCCACAAACAAAGCACCCACTAGTACCGGCTATACACTTCCCAAAGTGCTTCTTCCCACAAGTAGCACAAGTAGGCTTAACACTTGGGAACCACCACGTCTCTCATAGTTAGACTTAGGAGCACTAGAACCCTCTTTATTTGGAGCCCTCTACTTATACTTAGGTTGAACTTTCTCATTGGTTCTTCCCCTCTTAGCATCTCTACTTCTCCTCCCATCTTTAGACTCTTCAATGGATTTATCATACACCATAAGCCTAGATAGAGTCATGTCACTATGAATCATGGTTGTACGACACTCTTCCTTCACAATATCCGAAACACCGGTCAAGAACCTACTCATCTCATCCCTAGGGTTAGACACCAAGGATGGAGCATACTTAGACAATAGGATAAACGTTATGTAATAATCATCAAAACTCATGCTACCTTGCCTAAGGTTTATAAATTCCGCAATCATAACCTCCACCTTCTCACGGGGAAAGTACCTTTCTAAGAATGCTTCCTTAAATTCTACCCACTCTAAGGGACCCGATTCAACCGGTCTACTATCCTTCCATTGAGTAAACCATACTTAAGAAACATCTTTCAATTGATACGAAGCTAACTCCGTTTTTGCCCTAGAAGTCACTCCCATTGGATGCACTATCTTTTACACCTCATCCAAGAAATCTTGGGGATCTTCTCCCACCTTAGAACCAAAGTAGATAGGAGGATTCATCCTCACAAAGTCCCTCAATCTAGAGCTCATAGTATTCTCCATAGCATTTACCCTAAGCCCAATGTCTCTATTCACTTGAGTTGTCATAGCTCAAGCTAGGGTACAAAGAGACTCTCTAATCTCCCCATTAGCCATTTCCGGCGGAACCACCGGAATCTCATTACCTCCTTCCGCAATGGGACTTGATCATCTTGAGCACCTTGAGAACCTTGAACACCTTGAGGAACTTGCACACCTTGTGGCACTTGTCCACCTCGGGGAGGAAGTCCATCATTCACATCATTCTCCTCAACCCTCCTAGCCGGTGTCCTCCTCGTATTCATCTTACTAGAAACCAAAGGAAAACCATAAGAAAAGGACACTCACAACTTTTAATCTCTACAGCACGACATAGAAGTATAAAAGAAGGGAAACTCTATCATCCTATAGCCTTTCGTCAGTAGATGTGTTGTAACTCACACCGATGTTCAAGACTCTACTTGACGTGGCTTTTTGAGACGTTTTGATTCCTAAGGACTACTTCATAACCTTATGCTCTGTTACCAAGTTTTCATGACCCGAGAGTACCCCCTAGCAGTTAGGGCATTCTCGAATTGAAACACGGCGTACTCGACCTCCGGAGGTCTTGTACAAGCCCTTCCGTACCATTCATTGCATACATGTATGAAAAGTAGTGCGGAATTAAAACTTTTCACACGAAATAATAATACTTCAAAATATCTCTTTTATAGAATAATATAATGAAAGGCTAAGTCTCAAAGTCGACAACTTAGGCATACAAATATATTGTGACAATGCCCATACTTCAACTTATAGAAAATAGCTATGTCTATTACAATACTTTCAATAAGGAAATCTAAACATAAAGATGTCCTCAAATATAGTGAGGACATACCAACTCTTTACTTGAATGAACACTAATTCAAGCTTCCACTTCAAGACTCCTCTCAAACGCCACCTACACCTTTTTAGATAGACAAAATGTATGGAATTAGTACAAACATTTGTACTAAGTATGGCATAATGCATAAAATCATGGTAAACGGACTTTTGTATAAAACATGCTCTTTTATAGTAAAACATCATAGTATAAGTATAAGAACAACATTTAACACCTTAGAAACATATAAGATATCACATAAGTATTTTATCAAATATTGAACAATGTTACAGTGAACTAAGTTGGACTTCACAGTGACCTCTTTTAGCTTGCAACCCTCTCACCAAAGGTTATCCTAACACTCTCTTAAGTGAGACGAAGAGAGACCGCCCATACACACTCTCTAAGAACACCTAAACGATCCTTAAGACTACCTAAGATAAGATCATTCTCACTTTATTTGTTAAACTCCCTACGTAGAATTACTCTAAGACTCACTTAAGTAAGACATGAAGAGACCGACCATACGCCCTCTTCAAGCCAACCTAAGCAATCGTCAAAGATACTCTAGATAAGTACTTTTTCATTAGTATTCCTTTAATAAAGTCATTATGTTCATTAAGTCATTTATAAAACATTCATCACTTATGGACATTCACATAATGGTCTTTAAGAAGACCTAGGCACTCACACACTAACATCTTCAAAGCCTAATCGTACAATGTCTAGATAGCGTACCATTCCAATACATAAACTTCATAGTACTTATCCAACACTAGAATGTATTCCACATGATGAGAATAGGCAATAACAGATATAGACGATACTATCTAGGCATGGAATCCGGAGTCATAAACCTACTCCGATTGAAGGTGTTCTACTTGCCAAGGGTAGAACTAGGACACATCCCATATAGGCACATGGTTAAGGAATATCAAGGTCTTTTATGCAATCTAGTCTCATTCTCAAGTAGATGTACATTGTACTCTAGTCTCCTTCTTAAGTAGAGCTACAAACCATAAAATATTCACTCCGTGCTAGCCTTTGTTCTCATAGAGTAAGTTCAATAAAAAGGGGCCTATAAAAATGTACCATGTCTTAGTCATTACCTAGTCATACACCTACCAAAGATGGGTCAACTAGGGCTGCCCCTCCATGGTCTTTAAGGATAAATCATTCTTAACCTTCTTTCTATATAGAAGGTTCCACATAATAGTCATGCTTAGATGGGCACCATCTCAGGTCTACCAATCCTAGACTTTCATTCAACATTTATCCATACACATTCAAGACAAAGGTGCATAAGCCTACTAAGTCAAGATGTTCATATTCATAATGTACATGAATCAAGTAAGGCACACAAGTCTACCACACAAGACACACCATTGACTTCACTTTATAACATATAGCATATCATTCTTGAAGCACATAGGAATAACCATTATCATCTTTATGTCGTTCTATACACTACTATACATCATCGATATAACCATCATAGACTCATATAGTCAAGTAGGAATAATCATGCATCAACTATAAGACTACACACATAAACACATAGTCATAGTCTAACATGATCACCTAACAATATCAAACTTTCACATTACTATCATGTAGATATATATGATCATACTTCACATAATCAACTACACAGATCATCATAATACTTCAAGTAGTGCCGACAAGGCCATGATCATCATAATACGTAAAGTAATGCCGACAAGGCCACATCAATTACAAGTAGAGCACATAACACCGCCACCATGTGTGGACCATACAAATCACAACATAATTGAAGGGTTAAATTTCTAATAATAAAGAGAATTAGGGGAGCGTACCACCAATCATTCTCACCACTTCAATCCATAGATAAATAATCCAATTCAATACCATAAGGCCCTTACCCATGGCTAGATCACAAAATTACACTATTCTTACATCATTCAATAGCTCATAGACCAATTAGACATCAATTGAATACAATTCTTACATCATTCAATAGCTCATAGAAAATTACACTATAATTCATATGCATAGAGACAAGATCACTTAACACATAAAATAGTTAAAATAAGGATTGCATGGGTTAATAGGAATTATAGCTTTAAAACATAGTAATAACCTCAACTCAATCCTAAATCATTTATTTAAAACCTTTTATGCAAGAACCCATGGCTAGATCACAAAATTGGAGAATTCATGCCTTTGATCATCTTTGAAAATTATTGGAATTGACTCCTTGAATAAAGAGATTTCAAGGATAATTAACCATACCCTAATTGTGATGAAAATCCCACAAGATTTATGGAGAAAATTTTGAGAAACCTATCTTCTTCCTTGGAGCTTCCAGCCTTCAACGATGGAGGTTTTGGAAAGAGTGAATGGAGTGGTTTTGTTTTGAGTTTAGGGTTTATCATTAATTGGTGAGGTTAGGGGTTTAAATAGGTCTAATAAACATCAATAATATACCCTAAATTATCCAAAAGACCCCTACATTTATTGGACAATTTAGCAAACTTAAATTTGACTTAAAAATGACGCAACGAAATCTATGACTTTAATGCGCGTCGCAGAGACACTTCCAAATCTTATTATTTGAAAATTCTTAAACAGAATGGTTCGTGACAGCCCCGCGTCGCAAGGAAAAACTTTTGCCTACTGCGTTAAAGCTGCGCGTCGCGCAGAAGCATTCCAATTCTTGGCTTCTTGGCAGCTTCCCTGGCCCATGTTTGGGTCCTCTTCGTGGACCCTTTTATTGATCCACGGGGCGTCTTTCTCGGACGTTTCGACCCTTTGTATATAATTATATGCGTAGGAACCCTCGGTACTGAATTTCACCTTCAAACCATCCCCTAAAACATCACTACAAAACACTACAACACACTAGTTCAAAAACGACTAGTTTCCAAACATCTTGGACGTTCTTGGACGTTTAACCTCCAAATACTTCCAAACTTTATATACTGCCTAAGAACACTATTATTAACCATTTTATGACTTTAAAACACAATGACACAAGTGTTAGGCTCTAGCTCAACCTAGATCATTTTGAGAGTGTAATACCTATCCCTAACCCTAAACTATAAACCTGAAACTGTAAGCCCAAAATACCAAAACCCAAACATTAAATACTAAACCATAGATTTTAAGTATCAAATGCTAAACCCTGAACCATAAAACCTAAAAAAAACTACACCCTAACCCTACTCCTAACCTAAATCCTTAACCCTAAGTCCAAAAAAAACACTAAGTCCAAAATACGAAAACCCAAATATTAAACACTAAACCATAGATTTTAAACCTCAAATCCTAAACCACAAACCCTAAAACCCAAAAAAAACCTAAACCCTAACCCTAACCCAAACCCTAAACCATTATCCCGAAACCCCAAGCCCACAATACCTAAACCAAAACATTAAACACTAAACCATAGATTTTAAACCAAAAATCCTAAACCCGAAAACCTAAAACCTAACAAACACCCTAAACCCTAACCCTAACCCTATCCCTAACATGAACCCTAACCCTACCCTTGTAAGGTCCCGAAAATGACTTAGGTGAAGCTAGAGCCTAACGTGGTTGTAATGATGGTATAAGGTCATAAATTAGTCTATAATGTGTATTAGAGGCATTAGCTAAAAGTTTAGGTGCATTGGAAGTCAAACGTCAAGGGACGACCAAGACGTTCGATGACTAAGTACCTAAGTGCCTCATATGTGGTGTTATGTGTTTATGTGTGATGCATGAGGTTATATGGTCTTTAATTGAGTTTATATGGTGTATAAAGTCATTGTGTCAAGTTTCGTGAAGTTTGGAGGTAAAACGTCAAAGAACGTCCATGACGTTCGAAAGATGTGCTTTGAGATGACCTTGTGTGTCTAAGTATGTTTCATCAAGTATTACGTGTTCGTTTTGGATGAAACTCATGTGGTAGGTCTTAAACTATTAGACAAACATATTTGGAGTGGAAACGTCCGGGTACGACTCCACATAGAACCCTCAAATGGGCCCTAAGGGAGGACCACAATATTGGAGTTCAACACTGCCAGGTAGTGGCAATCGACGACTCAAAGGACGGTCCGTCGACCAGGAAACGGCCCGTCGATGGGTCACATTGATGGATCCATTTGTCCTTCAGGTTGAGGAATTGCAGGTGCAACCCACGAGACCCCATCGACGAGACGTGGCCTGACCAACGGTCCGTCGATGGTCACGTCGATGGGTGCCTGTTTTTCTGCCAACTTTCTGTTAAGTTGAGGGGTGAATTTGTAAATTCACCCCACGCCTCTATAATTCATTGGATGATGGTTTTGAGTGTTTATGATTTTTTTAAGAGTATATAAGTCATTAAACTCTCATTATAACCCTAACACCTAAATCAAAACCCCTTCCCTCCTAAAGTTTTTTCAAAAACATCCATGTGAGTTCAAGGTAAAGATGAAGCTTGAAGATGGGTCTTCAATGGAGTTTCTTCATCAATTGGAATTGGGTTATTCAAATAAGGTATGGAGTTCTTCATCTAAGGTTTGCTATCACCTTAGATCTAATTTTAAAGATGTTTTCAAAGTGATTTCAAAAAGAATGAAAAGTCCAATTTCTACTCTAAATCATGGGTTCTTGCATGAAAGGTTTTCAAACTTTAAGATATGATGTTATTAATGTTAAATTTATGTTTTCCGATGAAATTCTCCATGAACCCATGATCTTCTCAATTTTCTAATTTTCACTAAAATATGGGTGAATTGACTATGTTTTGAGATTGATGATTTCATGTGTAGATTGCTATGGGCTTTTGAATGATGTATAGATTATGTATGAATGATGTATAGGATGTTTCAATTTGATTAATTGAGTAATGAATACTCTTAGATCTATTGGCTATTAGGCTTATTGAATTGATATGAACTTGATGCTTGTAGATTCTGTTGTAGTTTCTTATGAGCTTTCTAATGATATAAGAGTTGTATTCAATTGATATCTAATTGGTTATATATTGATGATTCTAGATTGAATTGACTTACATTGATTGATTATTATGATTTATATTTTGAATTGATGTTCATGGCCATGGGTAAGGGCCTTATGGTATTGAATTGGATGGTTTGGCTTTGGATTGAAGTGATGAGATCAAATGGGTGGTATGCTTCCCTAATTATTTTATTATTGTGTATAGTTAATGTAATTTAGCTTTTGGATTTTATGTCATTTGTATGGTCCACTTATGGTGGAGGTTTTATGTGAATTGATGTGGCCTTGTCGGCGTTATTTTAAGTATATTGATGATCATGTCCTTGTCGGCACTACTTGAAGTAATATGTTGATTAGTATAGTTTATTATGTGGATTATGACTATATCTATCTATATGTGAAGTAATGTGAAAATATGTGTTCTTCTATTGATGTCATTTAGGTGATCATATTAGACTAAGGGCTATATGTTAAGTGTGTAGTCTTAGAGTTGATGTGAGGTTATTCCTAACTTGACTATAGGAGTCTATAGTGATTATGTTGATGATGTTAAGGTAATGAATAGGTTGACTAAATAATGTTAATGGTCATTCCTAAGAGTCTAAAGAAAGATAGGCTATATGAGTAAAATGGAAGTGTGTTGTGTCTTGTTTAGGTAGACTTGTGTCCCTTACTTGATGCATATGTGAATATGTGATGTCTTGACTTAGGAACATAAAGGGTATTAGTCTTGAATAAATGATTATAGGTGAGACCTTTAATGATAAGAGGGTCATTTATGTGGAACCTTTAAACAAGTGATAAGGTTATAAATCGCGAAGTAGTTAGCCGTAATGGTATCCTTCATGTCATGAGTGGACTTAAGGTTGATTGGCTGGAACGACATCATATCTTACTTTAGGAAAGTTGCGATGAGCTTCTTTTCGCCATAGTGAGATATGCCCTAGTGGACCTTGATTTGGTAGGGTGAATGTAATTGTGTCATGAACTAGATATGGGACCCATTTATATGAACCTTAATGTAAATTTATCTATGAGAACTAAGGCTAGCACCGAGTGAGTATGGTAAGGGAAAGTAGTTCTAGTTAAGTATGAGAGTAGAATACAAAGTATGCCCTTCATATTCCTTAACCATGTACCTACATGGGGTGTCTATGTTCTACCATTGGCAAGTAGAACACCTCATCAGAGTAGAATAGAACTCCGTATTCCATGCTTTGCTACCATGGTTTATGTCGGTTATTGCCTATTCTCATCATACGGGACACCCACTAGCATTAGAGAAGTTCTATGAAGTTTAGGTGGTGGTATGGGATGCTACTTAGACATTGCACAATAGGCTTTGAAGGTATTAGTAAGAGTCCCTAGGTCTTCTTTAAGACCATTATGTGAATATCCTTATGTGATGAAGGTATCTTAAATGAACTTAGTAATGTAATGACTTAAGGTAGGAAAGCATGTTAAGTGTATAAGTTCCTTTCTAGAGTAATTAAGGGTCGTCTAGTTAAGGTGTGAAGGGGGCAACGGAATGGTCACTTTATTTCTTACTTAGATGAGTCTTAATAAAGATTCTAGTTAGTGAATTTGTTTGACTATGTGGACATGATCCTAACTTAGGTATGTCTTAAGTGCTATTTAGGTAACCTTGGAGAGGTCAATCATGGACGTTATCTTCCCGAGTTACTTGAGTAGGTCTTTGGATAACCTTTGAAAGGAGAATGTCATGTTTGGTGTATACTATCGTATTAAGTAAGAATGATTCTATCCTAGGTAGTCTATACGATTTCTTGTGTTTGTGTGATAGGGATTGCATGGGCGGTCGCTCCACACTCACCCAAGTGAACCTTGGAATCACCTTTGGTAGGAGGATCTTACGTTTTGTATGTTGATGTATAGTAGGTGTGTAGGTGTCTCATTATGAGTAATCTTAATGATCGTTTAGGCACATCTAGAGAGGGCGTATGGGAGGTCTCTCTTTGTGTGACTTAAGTGAATATTAGGATAGCCTTAGTGAGAAGACGACATGCCAAAGGATGTTAAACGTGAAGCTAGGGGGCTTCACTTTACAGTGAAGGGGCAGTGAAGTACTTACTGTAATGTATTCTAAAATTTTTGACAATTTCTTAAATGATTTTCTTATGTATTTCTAATGTGATAATGTTGTTATTATGATTATGTTATGATCATTAAACCGAAACCATGAAAAGCATGTTATTAACTAAATGTCCCTTTTTCATGGTTTTTGCATGGCTTCCATACTCAGTACATCTAATGTCCTAACCCCTTCTTTACCTTTTTGACTAAAGTGTAGGGAATTGGATGTCTCGATGTACCATGGATGACGGATAGGTTTCTAAGAGTTGAAGATGAAGTATTGGTGAGTCCTCATTGATTCGAGGACGAAATCCACACGTTCGGTTATGTCTTAATGTTTATGTCTTGTATGGGATTAGTCCCAAGTGTTGTATACTCTAAGTTTAGATGGTTCAAAGGTTGTAAGGTTTTAAGATTTTAAATGAAGTCTTCCGCTTATATTGTACATGTAAAGAAAGTTTTTAATTCTTACGCATTTTTAGTGTGTTATAATGCGATGAACGATACGATAGGCTTGTATGAGACCTCCGAGAGGTCGAATACGCCGCTCGCAATCCAAGATTGCACCCTAAATTCTAGGGTGTACTTTTGGGATGTGCCAACCCTTATCCTTAACCCTAACCCTAATCCCTAAACCCTAAACCCAAAATATCAAAACACTAACATTAAACACTAAACCACAGATATTACAACTCAAATTCTTAACCCCAAACTCTAACACCTAAAAAATAACCTAAACTCTAACCCTAACCCTAACCCTACCATAAACCTAACCCCAAACCCAAAATACCAAAACAAAACATTAAACACTAAACCATTGATATTAAACCTCAAATCTAATCCCTAAACTCAAAAACCTAAAAATAAAATAAAACCCAAACCCTAACCCTAACCTTATCCCTAACCCTAAAACATAAACATGAAACCCTAAGTCCAAAAAACCAAAACTCAAACATTAAATACAAAACCACAAATTTTAAACCTCAAATGCTAAACCCTGAACCATAAAACCTAAAAAAAACTACACCCTAACCCTAAACCTAAACCCTAAACCCTATGTCCAAAAATAAGTCCAAACTACCAAGACCGAAACATTAAACACCAAATCATAGATTTTAAACAAAAAATCCTAAGCCCTAAAACCTAAAACCCTATAAAAAACCTAAACACTAACCCTAACCCTATCCCTAACACGAACCCTAACCCTAACCGTATCCTTAACCCTTACCTTAAACCCTAAACCCTAAATCCTAAACCCAAATCCCAAAATATCAAAACCCTATAATTAAACATTAAACCATAGCTATTACAACTCAAATCCTTAACCCCAAACCCTAAAACCTAAAAACAACCTAAACCCCGACCCTAACCCTAACATTAACGCTAACCCTAAACCTACAATAAACCCTAACACCCAAGCCCAAAATAGCAACACCCAAACATTAAACACTAAACCATTGATATTAAACCTCAAATCTTAAACCCTAACCCTAAAAACCTCAACAAAAAGAACTATCCGTAAACGTAGCCCTATCCGTAACCCTAAACCATAAACCCAAAACCCTAAGCCCAAAATATCAAAACCCAAACATTAAATACGAAACCATATATTTTAAACCTCAAATTCTAAACCCTGAACCATAAAACATAAAAAAAAAACTACACAATAACCCTAATCCTACCCCAAACCCTAACCCTAAACCCTAAGTCCAAAAAAAAACATTAAGTCCAAAATACGAAAACACAAACATTAAACACTAAACCATAGATTTTAAACCTCAAATCCAAAACCACAAACCCTAATACCTAAAAAAAACTAAACTCTAACGCTAACCCAAACCCAAACCCTAACCCTAACCTTAACATAACCCTAACCCTAAACTATTAACCCAAAACCCCAAGCCTAAAATACCGATCACTTCCCCATTTCCCAATTTTTTTCTCTCTCTAACATCCTTCTCTAAACAAGCACGCTCCTAAGGACTGAAAAGTTATTGTTCCAACGGCTAGTAAAAACTAGTAGTAATGGCGCGTGACTCATCGAACGGTCTTCCCCGACCACTAGACCTACCCCATGAGGGGCGCCTGACTAAGAAGAACCCACCCCAACAAGAATCACCCTCTAATTCCTCCCACAACCCTGTTAATTCGCAAAATACTGAAGCAATGAACAATATATCTTCTCAGAGGGAATTAACATGTAGTCGCAAATTTATTTCCTTCAATAAAATCCGACTTAAATAAGGTTCAAGGGCTACAGGAATCGATTCTACAAATCAAGGGCTATAAAATACACAAAAATAAAGAGATTCCATCATGCCAAGCGAAAAATATAAGGGGGCAATTTCTAGGGAAATTGAAGAAAAATGACCGGATAATCGATCTCAACTTCGAGCAACTTCCAAGCTAATTCATGGAGATTTACACACTGGAGATCTCCCCTGATGAAGGGTACACCTCACAACGATTTCAAATAGAATCGACATTCTAATCGGTGGCAACAAATTTTTTGACGTACGAGCAATTGAACCCAGAAAAACAGGGATGACGACACTAATTGGACCAGTTCTATGGATCCTTAGATTCACCTTACTAACATTTCAACTCATCTAGCTCAGGAACAATCTCAAAATGGAACTCAAGCGAATAAAGAAAAATCTTCGAGCACCCAAAGGAAGGAAATGATTGATGTAGGAAGTTCTTCACACTTTAAAATTGGTGTTAAAGCAGTGGAAGTAGTTCCAAGCAATGATTCAATACCAATAAAAGGTAGAGGAATGGAGTTCTTGAATAATTCCCAAAATAAAGTGCAGGAACACAAGCCACCTGGTTCAGTGAAGCAGAACATGAATCCAAATGAAGAAAGCAATCGAAATGGTATGTCTTCATCTCCTCTATATATTCCTAATCATCATCATAATAGTCATAATATTTGACGTGAGCATGTTAATGCTATGTGAAAGATAGCTGGTGTAATTAGTGAAAAGGTACAAGGGAAAAGCATAAACAATGCAGAACAACAATCTAGCCAAATCCAAGGCATTGTCCTAGAGACTTTGAACCATGCTCAACAGACCATCCCCAAAGAGAGGGTTGACCAATGCAGCTATTATCATGACTTCCCAAAAATATCTAGCAATTTTGATAAAACCAACTTTGCCTCCCCAAAAAGACCAACAAAGCGATTCTCTCATCAATTCAAATGAAGTTACCAATCCCAATGTTACTCAATCAAATTTCCAGGACAAAGTGAGTGAACCATCTCCCTATACAGTATTCCAAACTTTGGTTACTAGAATAAGACATATCTATGCTGCTCAAACCCCCAACATTGTAATAAACACTCCTAGACTATAAACCAAACAAGGGTGTCCGAATGTGATCTATGATATGCATGATTACATGCACACCCTGACTGTGGACTGCAAATGCACACTGGTTTGGAAGTTCAGTAATACTATGCCTAAGATGGAGCTTATTAGAAAGAGTTTCATTCAGCAGACTAAATTAAGTGGGGGGTCAATATTGCACACTATAACTCAAGACATGTGTTTATTGATCTACAAAATGAATTGGATTATGACATTGTATGGACAAAACATAGGATGACCATTGAGGTCAAACTCATGAGGATACAAGCATGGACTCCTACTTTCAGCCCAGAAGAAGAATCTCCCATAGTTCCAGTTTGGTTGTTATTGTCGGGGTTACGTTGGCACTGCTTTAACAAACATTTTCTTACCCCTTGTTAGAAACTGTTGGTAAAGTCTTATACTTAGACACAACTTCTATAAAAAGATTCAGGGAAGGTATGGCAAAGGTTAAAGTGCAGGTGGAATTAACTAAAGCTAGGCCTAGACATGTGTGGATTGGATTCGATAATGCTGACCTCACAATAGGGCAGTGGCAACCAGTGGAATATGAAAATCTTCAACCATACTATGAGTATTGCAGACACCAAGGCCACTATATAAAAGAATGCATATCCAAAATGAGGGATGATGAATACAGAAACAGGAAAGAGCAGGAAAATGAAAAGAAAAACAAAACTAAGGAAAATTAAAGCAAGAAGGATAAGCCAAGCAATCAAGAAAAGCCACCAGAATCTGGGCATCACCAGCAACATAATAACATGGAAAGGAACAAACAAAAACAACCAAAGCAGCAAATAGAAGAGGAACGGAAAACACAAAGAAAAAGAGCTCACAACAGCAAGAGGAAGGAAATCAAAAGACAACATGGAAACCAACTGCATCACTAAATCACACAGCACAAGAATGCCTCAACCAGCAGATCAACAAATAGGTAACCCTCTACTTCACATCACAAATTTTTTACTAACTTGAATATGCAGGAAATACTCAATATAACAGGTGAGGAATCAACTAGCAAAGAACAGCAAGCAACACAAGCTCCTCAAAACAAACACACTCCAGGAAATTACAAAAGAATGTAGGAAGGTGAGAACAATGCCAAAACCTCAGGCATCATAGCTGTAAAACTCAACTCCAATACACCTGATTTATCTATTCTTGAGAGTGGTGAAGTTTAATGAGGGATGGATGGGGGAAGTCAGGAGAACCATACTAATTTGCAGGATGGGGTAACCAAAGGGGGGAGTTTGTCTCATGTTCTTTATGAGGGGGCTAATACAGACCAAAACCCAGACCTTTGACCTCTGTTAACACAAAAAGACAGCAGCAACAATTGAAACAACATCAGATTCAGGAACCAACAGTGACTGAAGGTAAAAAACAGCAAAACACTGAAAAAAACAAGGAAAAATAGCACAAAAAAGATGATCTTAATGATAAACATAGGAAGGCTTCGATGGCAGAAGATATGCGAAACAACTAGTACTAGTAAGCCTTAAAATACTCCCAAGAGCAACAATAAGTCTAGCAAACAAAAGAGGGATGATGCTAAAAGAAGACTGAGCAAATAACTGGACCCCTCTTTACAAGCTCAATATATGACTCCACCACCTACAGAGACTCCAGATAAGATACAACAATTTTGTCCAGTTAACATTGAACCTTTTATAGATGAGTATGAAGTTGATAATTCTGAAGATGACATTGACAAAGAAAACCAATCCCTTCAAGTTCGTGATGATGATGATGATACTAATAAAGCCTTAATCAAACTTTCAGTCCTCCAAATGATCAAGCTATTGAAGATGAGATCCAACAGGTAACTCAAAATCAAGTTTTATCCCCAAGAGGGTTTCAATATGACAGATTCCACTTCAAAAATCAGGATATTAATACTTTCACTGCTGGTAGACAAAATACTAGACTTTTCTCCTCTAGATCATCTTAATGATTATCACAATCATATGGAATGTGAGGGGAATTAACACACAAGGTGTTGTGGAAAGACTAAAAATGCTAAGGAAAATACATCAACTCTCTGTCATTGCAATACTGGAACCTTTCTCTGATAGTGTCAATGTTCATAACATTAAAACACAATAGCAATGGAGAATGCTGTGAGCAATTGCAATGGAATAACATGGTTATTTTGGAATGGGGATGCCGAGTGTATAATCATTGATGAAGATGAGCAACAAGTTACTTGTGACACTAATCACAATGAGTTGCAAACATAGTTCACTACCACCTTTGTCTATGCTAAATGAAAAAGATCATCTTAGAAGGCCTCTCTTGGATAAAATGCTTCAACAGGAAAATGGGAACAATAAACCATGGTGCACTGTAGGAGATTTTGATGTTAAATTGAGAGGGAGGAAAAATTGGAGGGGTACCATACAACATGAAGAAAAGTTTTGAATTTATATATGTGGTTGAAGCCTGTGGTTTCATGGACATAGGTTTTAGTGGACAAAACTTTACTTGGTCCAACCAAAGGTATGTAACCAAAAATTTGGAAGAGATTGGACAGAGCGCTTGTGAATGATGCTTGGCTATAAGTCATGCCTCAAACCACCATCACTCATTTATCTTCTACTAGTTCAGATCATTGTCCACTACTAATGGAAATTATCTCAAAAGAGGCTGCTCACACCAAATATTTGAAATTCCTCAACTGCTGGGTAGACAATCCTAATTTCCTAAATATTGTGAAGGCCCGTTGGGAAAGGAATACAGAGGGAAATAATATTTGGAAATTCCATCAAAAGCTGAAAAGACTGTCCAACACTCTGAGTTCTTGGTCTTATAGAATTTGGTGACATTTTATCAAAGGTTAAGGAGTATGAAGAAAAGGTAATAAATGTTGAAGAAACCTTATCCTAGACAAGAATGAAACCAACAGAACCTCTTTCCATGAGCTAATGCCAAATATATAAACTTTTTGAAACTGGAGGATTCCATCATAGAAGCAAAAAACTCAGTTATAGTGGTTCAAAGAAGGAGACAAAATTCCAAATATTTTAATTCTCTTGTAAGGGGAAGGAGGAGAAGACTGTTTATTCACAGAATCATTAATTAAAATAGGGAGTGGTTACAAGGAGATGACAATATTGCTATGGCTGCATGTGATTTTTTTCAACAAATCTTCACTTGTAAAGACAAAGTCATTAATGAGGTGACCTTGGACTGCATACCTTGGATGGTGAGCCAAGAACAGAATGATACACTTACCACCATCCCTAATATGGAAGAGTTGAAAGAAGTGGTATATTCTATGAATCCCATCTCTGTTGCTCGTTCGGATGGCATGAATGGCTATTTTTTTCAAAAATGTTGGCATATCATCAAACAAGATCTCTATGGAGTAATTCAATGTTTTTTCACTGACCAGATGATTCCTACGTATTTCTCCCATTCTTGTATTGTTTAGCTGCCTAAGGTAAGTAATCCCAACAAATTGACAGAATTCAGACCTATAAGTCTAAGCAATTTCACCAGTAAGATTATTTCTAAACTGTTAAGTAATAGACTTAGCCCTATTCTGCCCAGTTTGATATCTCAATCAATGCGGATTTGTAAAAGGAAGAAATATTTCTGAGAACATCATGTTGGCACAAGAGATCATACATCAAAATGGGATATGGCATTATTAAGCTGGATATGGCAAAAACTTATGACAGAGTCTCTTGGGCTTACATTTGTTTGGTATTAAGGAAAATGGGATTCGTGAAGTGTTCATTGATATGGTCTGGAGAATAATGGCTAACAATTGGTACTCTATCATTATAAATGGTAAGAGGTATGTCTTCTTTCAATCCACTAGAGGTCTGAAACAAGGTGACCCTCTTTCACCTGCCCTATTTATTTTAGGTGCAGACGTACTTTCAAGATCTCTAAATAGACTCCACAGTACCCAGATTTCCATGGTTTCTTCATGGACATGAGGGGTCCCAAGGTGAACCACTTGAGCTTTGCAGATTATTTTATTTTGTTCACCTATGGATGAAGCAAGACCTTGGAAATCATTATGCAAACCTTGAAGGCTTATGAGGATACATCTGGTGAGCTGATCAGTGGTGAAAAAAGCCACTTCATGATACACTCAAATGCTTTTAACACTACAAGGGATATAATTAGAAGAATAACTAGTTTCAAGCATAAACAGGGCCCCTAAACCTACCTAGGTTGTCCTCTTTTTGTGGGTAGACCTAGAATTATCTAATTTTTTGACCTTGTTAATAAGGTTATTTGCAGGATCACAGGTTGGCACACTAAAAAACTAAGTTATGGGGGCAAGGTAGTGTTAATCAAACATGTATTACAATCCCTCCCCACCCACATCATTTCAGCGGTAACACCTCCATCCACTGTCCTTAAACAAATCTAAATGCTCATGGCTGACTTCTTTTGAGGATGGAGGAATGATAATAAGAAATACAATTGGGCTTCCTAAAGAACTTAAGTTTCCCTTATTCAGAAGGGGGGATTGTTATGAGGAATCTCCAAGATGTTTGCATGGACTTTCAATATAAACAATTGTGGATCTTTAGGACTAAACACACACTTTGGGGAGAATTCTTGAAATCAAAATATTGTCAAAGGTCAAACCCCATTAGAAAAAAATGGGACATTGGAGATTAAATGATCAGGAGTAAAGCTTAGCAACACATAATGTCGATACTAAATTTTGGGTCATGCTATTTTTGGTGGATAACTGGCTAGGATGATGCCCTCTTGAGTAGTTTTCCCTCAACAGCAACAGGTTCAATAATAAAACAGTAGCAGATTTTTGGTGTCAAGGCCAATGGAACTGGAACAAATTGCTATAATAGGTTCCAAGCTATCAACTTGCAAGAATCCTAGCTACGAAATTTCCCCTTCACCAACATCTACCATATCATGCAGTTTGGAAGCTCAACAATGATGGCAAATTCACATTCTCATTAGCGTGGAATGATCTGGAATGAGATCAGGGAGAAAATAAATCTAAATCTCACTTCAACTCTCTTAATTGACATAAAAGTATTCCTTTCAAATCCTCTTTTCTAGTTTGGAGAACTTTGAGATGAAAAATTCTAACTAATGAAAAAATGATCACTTTTGGCAAAGAACAAACTAATTGCTTTTGTTGTTGTAAAAGGCAAGGCCATAGAGCACACATTCAATAATGGATAATTTGCTGCATATGTATGGAGGTGATTTGCAGCAGCTGCTGGAATCAACACAAATCACACTTTACTTCACTGCAACACCTCATCCTTCAATGGTGGATAACTACAAACAAGAATAAGGCACACAGACTACTCATACATGCCACACCTATCTTCATTTCCTGGAATCTATGGTAGAACATATGTGCTAGAAAATATGGACGCAAACCATCAAATATTATTAGGTTTAAGTATGATATATACAAGGATAATTATAAGCTGTTGACAACAAGATTTCCCCAAATTAAATGGACTTCAACTTTGTAAGGTTTAATTCAACTAGGGAAAAGTTGTGTCCATGATACAAAAGTTACTATGGTAGCATAGAAAAAACCTTTAGAACAGTGGATCAAAATCAACAATGATGGCAGTGCACTTACCAACCCCGGTGAGATTGGAGTAGGCGGAATCATAAGGGATCAAACTGGGAAGATGGTGTTGGTTGTTGCAGTTCCACTTGGTCAAGGTACAAACAATCAAGCAGAACTTGAAGCTGCTATTTTTTGTTTGACCTGGAGGATGGAAATGGGATATAGGACGATTTTACTAGAAGTGGACTCACAACTTTTGGTGAACTGGCTCTCACATAAGACCAATCCTCAATGGCACAAAAGACACAAGTAAAGAAGTTACAAAATCTTATCAGTCAGACCCTAGAATTCAAGTGCAAACACATATTCAGAGAAGTTAATTTTGTGGCTGATTCCTTGTCCAAAATCAGTCACACAATAACCACTCCCTCTAGCTGCTCTTTGACACTCAATTACTACCTACATAAACCCAGAGCATACTACCATCTAGACATTCAAGAAATGCCAAGTTTCAAAAGTTGGAAGATCAAGAAAACCAAATAAGCGGATATGCAAGGTTCATACCCCTTTTCAACTTAGCTATAACATTAGGATATAGATTCTTGGAATAGGTTAGGATAGTTGTTTTTTGCTTAATATTTCTTTAAAGGGAGTCTCCCTAGATTCTTTTGTAACGAGAGGAGTCCGCTCATTTAGGTTCTTAGTTTCTTGGTTACCTTTTTTTGTAAGGTGAGTTGAATTCCTTTAGGAAGTTGACTCTGAACCACCATAGTCCGAAGGTAAGCTTTATGCCCCCTCCTTGTAGGTTTGCTTTTATTAATAATAAGCCTGGGGTGTTGCTCAGCCCCTACCCTTTTAAGGGTAATTCAACTATAAAAAAAAAGCCCAAAAATACCGAAACCCAAACATTAAACACTAAAGAAGAGATTTTAAACAAAAAATCCTAAACATTAAAAAAAACTTAAACCCTAACTCTAACCTAACACGAACCCTAACCCAATCTTACCCTTAACCGTAACCCTAAACTCTAAACCCAAAGCCCAAAATACCAAAACCCTAACATTAAACACTAAACCATTGATATTACAACTCAAATCCTTAACCCCAAACCCTAAAACCTAAAAAACAACTTAAACCCTATCCCTGACCCTAACATTAACCCTAACCCTATCCCTACCATAAGCCCTGACCCCAAGCACAAAATACCAAAACCTAAACATTAAACACTAAATCATTGATATTAAACCTCAGATCCTAAACCCTAAACATAAAAACCTAAAAAAAAAAAAATACTAACCCTAAACCTAAACCTAACCTTAACCCTAACCCTAATTAATAAACTTGAAACCCTAAGCACAAAATACCAAAACCCAAACATTAAATACTAAACCATAGATTTTAACCCCAATGCTAAACCTTGAACCATAAAACCTTAAAAAAACTACACCCTAACCCTAATCCTAACCCTAACTCTAACCCTAAACACTAAACCTAAACCTAAACCCTAAGTCCAAAAAAATCCCTAAGTCCAAAATACGAAAACCCAACATTATACACTAAACCATATATTTTAAATCTCAAATCCTAAACCACAAACCCTAAAACCTAAAAAAAATCAAAATAATAACCCTAACCCTAACCCAAACCTTAACACAAAACTTAACCCTAATCCTAACCCTAAACAATTAACCCGAAACTCCAAGCCCAAAATTTCAAAACCAAAACATTAAACACGAAATCATAGATTTGAAACAAAAAATCCTAACCTCTATAAAAAAAATCCTAAACCCTAACCCTAATCGTATCCCTAAGATAAACCCTAAACCTAACCTTTCCCTAATCCTAATCTTAAACGTTAACCCTAAACCCAAAGCCCAAAATACCAAAACCCTAACATTAAACACTAAACCATAGATATAACAACACAAATCCTTAACCCGATACCCTAAACCTAAAAAATAACCTAAACCCTAACCCTAAACCCTAACATTATCCCTAAACCTAACCCTACGATAAACAGAAAACCCCAAGCCCAAAATACCATCACCCACACATTAAATACTAACCCATTGATATTAAACCTCAAATCCTAAACCCTAAACCCAAGAACCTAAAAAAACCAAAATCGTAACTCTAACCCTAACTCTGACCTGAAACCTAACCTTACCCTAACCCTAAACAATAAAACCAAAACCCTTATCCCAAAATACAAAAACCCAAACATTAAATGCTAAACCATAGATTTTAAACCTCAAATGATAAACCCGAACCATAAAACTAAAAATAACCTATACCCTAACACTAATCCTAACCCTAACCCTTATCCCTATCCCTAAACCCTAAACCCTAAACCACTAAATCCAAAAAAAAACCTAAGTCCAAAATACGAAAACCCAAACATTAAAAACTAAGCCATAGATTTTAAACCAAATATCCTAATCCCCGAAACCTAAAACCTAAAAAGGAAAAACTAAATCCTAACCCTAACCCTATACCTAACACGAACCCAAACCTTACCCTAACCTTAACCCTAAGACTAACCCTAAAAATTAACCCGCCTAACCCTAAACCCCAAGCCCAAAATACCAAAACCCAAATAAAATACTAAACATAGATTTTAAACCAAAAATCATAAACCCCCAAAACCTAAAACCTAAAAAAAACCATAAACCCTAACCCTAACCCAAACCCGATCCGTAACACGAACCCTGACCTAACCCTATCCATAACCCTAACCCTAAACCTAAACCCAAAGCGCAAAACACCAAAAACCTTACAATAAAAAATAAACCATAGATATTAAAACTGAAATCCTTAACCCAAACCCTAAAACCTAAAAAACAACCTAAAGCCTAACCCTAACCCTAACATGAACCCTAACCTTAACCCTAACCCTAACATGAACCCTAACCTTAACCCTAACCCTAACCCAAAACCATAAACACGAAACCCTAAGCCAAAAATACCAAAATCCAAACATTAAATACTAAACCATAGATTTTAAACCTCAAATGCTAAACCCTAAACCATAAAACCTAATAAAAACCTACACCCAAGCCTAATCCTAACCCTAACCCTAATCCATAAAACCTAAAACCTAAGTCCAAAAAAACAAATCCAAAAAAAAAACTATGTCCAATATACGAAAACCAAAACATTAAATACTAAACAATAGATTTTAAACCTCAAATCCTAAACCACAAACCCTAAAACCTAAAAAAAAACATAAACCCTAACCTTAACACTAACCCAAACCTAAACCCAAACCCTAACCTTAACCCTAAGCCCAAACCCTAAGCCCAAAATACCAAAACCCAAATATTAATACTAAACCATTGATTTTAAACGTTAAATGCTAAACCCGGAACCATAAAACCTACAAAAATACCAACACCCTAACCCTAATCCTAACCATAAACCTTACCCTAAACCGTAAACCCTAAGTCCAACAAAAAACCTCGAGTACAAAATACGAAAACCCTGACATTAAACACTAAACAATAGAATTTAAACCTCAAATCCTAAAACCTAAAAAAAAAAATCGCTTCCCCACTTTACAAATTTTTTTCTCTCTCTAACAACTCTCTAGAACGCGCGCTCCTAAGGAAATTTAACAGCTTCTTCCCAATGGCTAGTTCAGTCGGACGGAAATGGCGCGTGAGCCGTCGGAGGTCTCCCTCAGACCGCCTGATTAGTCTGAAAAGGGGCCCCTGATGAATACGAACAGAACAACAAACAATCACCCTTTAATTATTTTCATAACTCTAGGAATTCACAGATGAAAGAGGCCATGAACAGTGCGAGTTCCAAGAGTGAACTAGAAGGGAATCGCGAAATTATTTCCCCAGATCCTATTCGATTGAATCAAAGATACAAAGAGGCAGGGAAGGAATCTACTCATCAAGGGCAACATACTCCAAAATCAATGAATTCCACCCTGCAAATTGAGAGAACAGAAGAGGCAATTTCTGGAGAAATCGCATGTAATTTTCCACATAGTCGATCTCAAAATCGAACAACTTCCTAGTTGTTTCGAGAAGAATTAGCTACTAGGGTTTACTCCCCTAGGGAAAAGATCATCTTACATCAATCTCAAGTGATTTGGGAAGACAAGTCACAGGTCCCATGAACTACGATTGTCACAAAATTGTTCGAAGGAACACTCATGGCGAGGACACTAACGAAATACAGTCTACTAAGTAAGATATATATATCACTAATTTTTCCAATCATTTAGCTCAAGAACACATGGAAATACCTGAGCAAGATCGAATGAAGAAACAACATCGTAGAGAAACAGGGAGAGACAGGGACATAGAAGTAGGTTTGGGCTCCAACGGTCAAAAAACCAACACAAGAAATGCATCAAAGAAAATCATGGAGTTGGAAAGCCTATCACAATTCTCATTTGGGGTTAAACCAATTGAAACCTCTCCTAGCAATGCAGGACATTCGACGACAGGTATGAAAGGCACTCATACTATTTGTCATATTCAAGCTAGAAGATAAGGCCAACAACAAAATTCACAGGGCTGCACACAAATGTTGAATAGGAGGAATGTCAATCAAGTAAGTCTACTCCCTTGAATCATGTCTATAATCAAATTAATAATGGTGACAATGTTGGCCATGCGCATGATAATGCGATGGGCCAAAGTGTTGATGTGAGTTTTGAAAAGACCCAAGGGAATAAAAGTAAAGATTTCTTGAGCAAAAATGTCAAAAACCAAGGGAATGATAATGGGAAAATGATACAAATTTTGCAAACAAACCAGGGGGGAAATGGTAATGAACATAATTATTATAGAGAGTTTCCTAAAATCTCTAGCAATTTTGACAAACGACCTCCCAATGTACAAACTAATAGTCAAAATGCTACCAATTCCAAACCAAATGAACCTACCAGTTTTAGAACTCCTGAGACAAATAACCATGATCATGTCCCTGAACCAGCTCCCTATACTGTTGTCCACCCTTGGCTTCTAGATTAAGACACATCCACGCAGCTCAACACCCCAAAATTGTATTGAAAACTACCCCCAGACAAACTACTAAACAAGTCCAACCTTCAGTAATTTTTTATTTATATGATTACATGCATACTCTGACTGTGGATTTCAAGTACACGCTAGTCGGGAAATTTAGTACAACTATGCCAAAGGTAGAACTCATCAGAAAAAGTTTCATTCAGCATACTCAATTGAGTGGGGGGTCAACATTGCTCACTACAATGACAAACATGTTTTCATTGACCTTTAAAATGAAATGGACTACAACACTATGTGGACACAACAAAGAATGACTATTGAGGGTAACTTATGAGGATACAAGCATGGACTCCATTTTTCAGTCCGGAGGAAGAAACTACTATAGTCCCAGCCTGGATCTTACTGCCAGGACTTCCATGGCATTGCTTTAAAAAACCTTTCCTCACTCATTTGTTAGAATCAGTAGGAAAGGTGTTATATTTGGACACAGACTCAATCAAAATATCAAGAGCAGGTATGGCTAAAGTGAAGATGAAAATAGATTTGACCAAGCCTAGGACTAGACATGTATGGATTGGATAACATAATGATGACGATACTATAGGCATATGGCAACCGGTGTAATATGAAAATATTCCTCCCTATTTTAATATTGTAGACATCAGGGTCACTACATAGAGGAATGCAAATCTAAGATGAGATATGAGGAATAAAGACAGAGAAAGGAAAAGTAAAATGAAAAGAAAGAGAAAAATAAAGAAAATCAAAATTATAAGGGAAAAGAGAGCCATCCAACAAAGGCAAAAGAGGCAATAGAGAAACAACAATAAAACACCAACGAGAGGAATACTTACAAGCAAGCAGATCAACAAAAGGAAGAGGAATGGCATACAAAAAAAAGGAAAAATAACAAGCAGCAAGAGGAGAAAGCTCAAAAGACTAGCTGCAAACCTGTAGCAACTCACAACAGGATGGTAGATGAATAATTTCCTACCACAAATCAACACTCAGGTATTCCCAATAATTTACAGAAAAATTCCTTTGATATTCTGAATTTGCAGTAAAAAGAACAGACAGGGAAAGAGGAGCAAGCACACAGGAACACAACAACAATTGTCACTAACACAACAAAAAACAAGCAAAAGATACAAAATGTAAGATCCCGAAAATGACATAGGTGAATTAAAGCCTAACATTGTTTCAAGGTGGTATAAGGTCCTAATATGATCTATTATATGGTATCGAGGCAATGTCTAAAGTTTTAGGTGCATTGGAAGTCAAACGTCAAGGGACAACCAGGACGTTCGACGACTAAGTCACCTAAGTGCCTCATATGTGGTTCTATGTGTTTATGTGTGATTCATGATATTTTGAAGTCTTTGAATGAGTTATTATGGTACATTTAGGCAGTGTGTCATGTTTTGAGAAGTTTGGAGGTCAAACGCTCAAGAGCGTCCATGACGTTCAAAAGATGTGCCTTGAAATGACCTTGTGTATCTAGGCATGTTTCGTCAAGTTTTACGTGTTAGTTTTGGGTGAAAATAATGTAAGAGTTCCTAAAATCATATACGAGCATGTTTGGGTTGGAAAAGTCCAGGAAAATATCCCCAAGGACCATCCAAGGGTCCTTGAGAAAAGACCCAAAAGTTGGTGTCCAAGTCTGCCTAGACAGCCTTAAACGACTAAGGCAAGCGATGGCTCGTGGGCCAGTCGACGCCCCGTCGATGGGTTCCATTGGTGGAGAATTAGTCGTGGGAGATATAGACCCAGGTCAAGTCTCTGAACAAAACAACGAAAGGACAACACAGTCAATTTGTGTACAAATGATCCGTCGACAGCCAACCGTCGATGGCACTTGTTCCCTCTGCAGGTTCACAATAAGTTGAGGGGTGAATTTGTAAATTCACCCCACTTCCAAATAAGGACTTTGGCGGTTTCTAAGGGTTCTTTTGGGAATTTGAAATGTCTATTTAAGACTTTAACACTTAGAAGATTTCATTCTTCAAAATCAAAACCCCAAAATCCCTTAGAAATTCCCCAAGACTCCATTACAGCTAAAGCTCAAAGAAGAGCTTGGATTGGTGAATTGAGTGGAGATTATTCATAAAATTGGAGTTCAGAATTGTTGAGGTATGTATTTTGATCCTTGAAACTCGTTTCATCAAGGATTGCCAACTTTCAAATGTGTTTTCTAATGTTTTCAAAAGATGAATTGACCTATTTCATAATCTACCATGGGTTCTTGCATAATGGTTTTTAATCATTGTTTAGTGATTGAATTATGGTTATTAAGGTTATTTTAAGTCAATTAAACTATGAACCCATGTAATTGATGAACCCTAGTTTTTGACTAATTTATGGGTTACTTGATATTGGTCTAGTGCTTATGAATTAATGAGTAGTTTCTTATGGTCTTTCTAATGATATAAGAATTGTATTCTATTGTTGTATAATTTGTCTTAGATTGTTCAATCTGTAATTAATTGGCTTAGATTTCATTGAGTATAATAGTTTATGTATTGAATTGATGTTCATGGCCATGGGTAGGGGTCTTATGATATTGAATTGGGTGATTTGGCATTGTCTTGAAGTGTTGAGGATGAAGAGGTGGTATGCTGCCCTATTTCATTTTTATTAATGTTATTTAGACTTCAATTATGTTTTGAATTGTTTTGTCCACTTATGGTGGCGGTGTTATGTGAATTGATGTGGCCTTGTCAGCGTTATTTTAAGTATATTGATGATCATGGCCTTGTCGGCACTACTTGAAGTTATATGGATATTTGTGTAGTTTATTTGGTGATGTATGATTATGTCACGACCAGAATCTAGACCCCAGACTAGATCGGCGTCGTTGACCTCTCAGAGGTCGTAGACAAGTCTACTTACGTCATTCTTACTTCATCTATGTTAATTTTAGCAGAAATTTTGAAACTTTTGTTTCTTAACATACTTACAAATCATTTCTAATACATTCAAAATTCGTTCACCATCAACCATCTAACATTAAGATCTTCAAATGAAAGAAACAATTTAATATAGCAATAACTGTATACTTGCAAAAATGGCACCAATACAATGTCTGAAATAATACGGGAATGAAACGCTAGTGGAACATAATCCACTAGCTCAATACTAAGACTAAGCTAGAATATAAATGGGCAAGCATCCTTGAAAGCACGAGGGCCTACCAAGTCCGGATGAATGCTCGACGTCCGGATAGCTTCAACGTCAACCTGTAGCTCTAGCGTTCACCTGTGCCTGCACCTAAAATTGTAGAGTTGTATAGGGTTAGTACACACTTGTACTAAGTATGGGTATATGCAAGCACACACCAAGGACATGCATGAGAAAGGATAGCTCTTTCCTAACAACATAATTATGGAAAGTCAAGTCAGTGGACTTGCCAAATTGGGATTAGGAAAGTTAGTGAACTTTCCAAATTTGAATTAGGAATGTCAGTGAGCTTTCTAAATTTGGATTAGGAAAGTCAGTAAGCTTTCCAAATTTGAATTAGAAAGTCATGCCATGAGAATAACATGCATCATAATACTTATCATATTGCACACAGCACATAACATCTTACACATAGAACATATCATATAGCATACAATACAAAACATCTTTTATAACATTCAATAATATTCCATGAGACCTTGGAATCATGGACTTGACATTAAGATTTTCCAAAATGAGGGCTCAACATATGGGACGTCAACTAGGGAGTCTTCATTAGCAAACACAGAGTCTGCTTCATTCATTCATACGTACTTCATTTTATTTCGTTCATAGGCTAGTGTGAACACCAGTTATACCTAGGATGTAGTTTAAGACTTTCATCGGGTTTGCTGTGCAATGATCAAGAATAACCTAGTTTCATTACTTGAGTCTAGCTCACCTTGTGATTATCCTAACCTAACACCTTTGGTATCATTCATTTCATTGTGTGCATCATTTGAGGCTGGCCTCATTCATTCATTGAGAACTTTAAGTTTAACGGACACAGATCATGTGAGCATCATGAAATACAGTGTCTCCCCCACACCGAAAAGAGGTGGAATCACCGGCCAAGGTGACCCAAAACATGCTAGCGTACATGGGAATTTAACCCCGCCAGATCCCTATATTGGCAGTATAGGTTCGAAGACTAGGAGATATAAGGATACCCATACCCGGCAAGCCGGACAGTCTCATCTCATGAGAGTTATGTGAACCTCCGCCCTTCCCGAAAGAAGGCATCACCACTCATAACTAGTCTATCGGTGCTCAGTATAAAGTCCCATTTCACTCAACTCATACGTCATGGAAGCTGGCTTCTAGTATGAGGACATCATAGATCAATAGATGATTTCTCATCTCATCATTAGTATTAAGTGTGTTAATCTCAATACTTTCATTAGAGTGTTCGAGAATGGTCTCTTCATTAACTTTACACTCTCATAGGTGAGCACGTTTTGGTAACATTTACTTAGGCTCATTTGAGATTGCTCTCGTCTTTTACATTAGCCTCATATCATGTTGTCACAACATTCATTAACAGTAGCACATTTGCTCTTCATAATTACTCACCCCTTTTTTACGTGAATGTTCCTCTCATCATATGCCAATGCACTTGGCCATTTGTGTGTTTCACATTCTTACTTAACCCTTCTAGGTTTTCATCATTTCATTACATAATATTCATTTCATCGTATGCCAATGCACTTGGCCATTTAGTGTGTTTTACACTCGTACTTAACCCTTCTAGGGTTACATCATTTCATTACATTATAATCATTTCATGGTATGCCAATGCACTTGGCCATTTAGTGTATTTTACACTCGTTCTTAGCCCTTCTAGGATTACTTCATTTCATTTCATACATCTTAGGTTCACTTATTTTTAAACGTATGCTAGACTTATGGATCAATACATACAATCCATGAGGCTTTATTCATAATTCGTTAAGAGATTCATATCTTCCTAATATTATGTAGTACAAGACTTATTTATCTTGAATGTATGCCAAGATCTCGATTTCGATCTAAGTAGGTGGCTTTATACTTGAACATTTAATTCACGTATGATTTATATATCAATACGGATATTTGGGCAAGGGAACCCAAGTTCGAATCCCTTGGACAGTACTTACATTTTTCCTTGATTTTATTTTTAATCCACTTGACTTTGGGACCCTAGATCGAGCCCCAACATCAACATTCTCTCTTTATCTTTCTCCTTGGATTCTACTCTTAGTTGGCCGAAGGGTTGTGGGATCGAACCCCCACAGACCCTTTTATTTTTCATTTAAAATTTTCTTGTCCAATTCGCATGGAACAAGAGGTTGTGGGATCAAACCCCCACAGCCTCTTTTTATTTATCTCCAATTTCGCAGGCTACCTAGAGGTCGTGGGTTCAATTCCCACGCCTCACAATCCTTTTATTTTCAGTTTTCCTTTTTCCTTGAACATTGCTACAGCTTACTGGGGTCGTGGGATCAATTCCCCAAGACCCCATAGTTTTTAAAGAATTTTTCTATCCTTCTCCTATGCCCCTTATTCGCTACTGACCAAGGGGTTGTGGGATCGATCCCCCATAGACCCTTTTTTTTAATTTAATTGCTGCAGGCATTTCTGCATTCGCTAATAGGCGTGGGATCGATTCCCCACGACCCCATATATTTGTTTTGTAATTAACAAGGGCCTTCCGTGTTGTGGGATCGAAAACCCACAACATCAATTAATTTTATTCCTTTTTGCCTGGCGAAATTCGCTGATCACTGCCCCTGTTCGAGCCCCGCCTACACCCTTTTTTTTTGTTTTTTTGTTAGGTAAGCTTGAGTGAGGTCCTGGGTTCTATCACTGCAGGACTCACTTTTTTTTTTTTTTTTTTGACGTCCAAAATTTCTATAGTCTTTCTAAAGCCTATTTGCAGGTTCTGGAAATTTATTCCACGATTTTCTACACCTTTTTCATCAAATTACACATTAGTTATTAGGGAAATTTCATGGTTCATTTATAACGTTTTAGGTGCATTTTCATGGATTCATTTAGCCAAGAACTTCTCACTCAATCCAGCCACATAACGTTTCATATGATCATCACGACTTACCTCAGTTTATACACTTAAAAATACAACCATAATACATTAAACTTTTTAAAGAATTTACAAGAGAACCTTAGTCACTATAACATGCTTGCACACACACACTTGCACATAATTTTGAACACATGGGTAGTCTTTCATACGATTTCAAGTACACAAAAATAATCATATTCATCACGAAAACATAATATACACCTAATTCTACCAGCAATCATACCCAACCTACGATTCATTGGGAGCTAGTGACAGGGGCATGCAAAAAGGGAAACAATCCTAGTTTTCGAATGAATAATATGAACCTTAAGGGGTCTCTTGGGAAAGGGACCAAGAGAGAAGAAAACCCATACCTTATTTTGACGTTCAAACCTTGAAGTTGCTGCCCAAACCCTCTCCAAAACTCACGTCTAATCCAAGTTTCAACACAAAACTTTCGACGGAAAAACCCTCTCTTTGCCTAACTTTTTCACTTAGCTTGTTTTCTTATATTTTCGTGTGAGTTCTTCAAGTGTGAAGAACTTGGTTTATTTTTCTGCTTTTGTATATTACATTGGAAGAGACTTTTCGTGTGAAAGAGGAAGAGAGATTGAGCGCGTGAGAATGGAGAGATAAACGTGAGAGAGAGTTGGAGTTATAGGAGGCTTAGAAGTCTAGTTTTAGGACTTAGTCAATAGGGTTTTTATTTATTTAATAAAATCTGATTCTTATTTTATTTTAAATCAGCTAATGAATAATAGTTATGAATTAATTACATTAATTCAATAGCTTAAATAAAAATCACATTAATTCATTGCTTCCACCTAGGTTCGAACCCAGGTGGAGCAAGACTTCACTTCAAGGGCTCATTTTCGGCCCTCTCTCCCCAAATTGCCCCTCCATATTATTAATTAAATAATTAATTATATATTTAGGGTAATTACTATACTACCCTTATCCAGGAAAAAGACCATTTTACCCCTAGACCCTTCAAGCCTAAGATTTCTTCTTTTTAAGTCCAATAAAGACTCCTTCGAGTAAATCTTCATATTCGAGAGCCCTACATGGTTGGACCCAACCTTTCCAAGCTCAACTAACTCCCCAAGTTAGTTGGCTTGGCTGTAGCAAGGGTTCCGAGGTCTGGTTCTATGTGCATCGATCTGTGTGAACCCTAGTCTAATCGTAGGCATTCTTGACACATTAAGCATTTCTTATCTTATTCATTTTTAGGGTTGTTACATTATCCCCCGCTTAGGAACATCCGTCCCCGAATGACACTACTCTTAACGAACAATAAGTAAGTCATCTATAGAACGTACGCATACATAGGTAATTCAATACTCCCATTGTTGAATATCTGATTCACATATTAACATGATGGTGTACATACTTGAAACCTACTAGTAGCTTCACATTAATAGACTAAGGAATTACTTCCTAAACTAGTCTCAATAAAGCATACAACATAAGTCAACATATAAGTCTTACAAATCAGCATCCAACATGATGACTTAAACATATTAACCTCATACTAGTGCATAAACACCATACACAGTCAAATATATGAATGACTAATTAAGGCTACGCACCCGAGGCTTCATCAAAAGTGCATTCCCCTGCACCCCTAGACTTTAGTGCGAAGAATCGTTGTCTCCTTGGAGCCTCTTCACTTGGACCATTAGGATGAACTCTCTCCTTCCCTTGTTCTTGACTTCTCCTATTCGGAAAATCCTTCACCATGTGACCTGGTTTTCCACAATTGTAACAAGCGTTAGAGCCCATCATACACTCTCCTCCATGCAGTTTGCCACACTTCCTGCAAGGTGGCCTCTCCTGAGGTGTATGTACTCTATTGTTTCTCTTAACTCTTGACTCGGAATCCCTATCATAGCGAACCTTGGACGAACTTGACTCCCCTTGGTGGGAGATTCCATTCTTCAACCTGGGCTGCTCACGGACACCAAAATTGTTTCTGTGGTCTCCATGGCTGGGACTTGCCTGACTTAGCATCACGAATGCCCCTCTTTTTGCGGATGTCCTCTACCTGCTGGACATGCACCATCAACCTGGAGAGGTCCATGTTATCATGGAGCATCGCATACCGACACTCCTCCTCCAGATCTCCGTTGGTTCCTGTGAGGAATCTGCTCATCTCATCCCTGCTGTTAGATAAAAGGGAAGTAGCATACCTGGATAGTTTAACAAACTTCAGGGAATACTCCCTGACTGTCATAGATCCCTGCTTAAGGTTGATAAACTCCTCAACATTTGCCTCCCTCATCTCCTTGGGAAAGAATCTCTCCAGGAAGGCTGTCTTAAACAGCTCCCAAGTAACCTGAACTCCGACCAATGCTCGGCTATCCTGCCACATCTTGCACCAAGTCTGTGCAACATCCTTGAGCTGATAGGAAACCAGCTCAGCCTTCTCAATATCTGTGGCCCCCATAGCCACAAAAATCTTATGCACCTCATCCACAAACACCTCGGGGTCCTCTGAAGTCTTAGACCTTGTGAAAATAGTAGGATTCATCCTCGTGAAGTCTCTCAATCTGTCAGCCATGCTACGAACCGGTGGGTTCTCCCTCTGATCATCCTGTCAGTTGACCTAGGCAGTCATAGCCTGGGCCTGCATCGTGATGGCCTGTGCCATCTGGGCTAGGGATGCCCGCACCTCCACATCAGTCAACCCGACTGGGTTAACCGGCATAGCCACTCCTTAAGCTGGAGCCTGGGGTGGAACTTGATTGTCCCCAGCAGCTGCACCTCCTCTCTTCTGACCAGCGTTCCTCCTAGTATTCATTCTCTGAAAACAATAAGAATTGGTGTTAGACACGCTCATAACACCAAGAAATCAGACATAAGAAAAAGCACGATAAGATCAGAAGAAGGGAAATTTTCCTAAGCATCATGCAGTCTCTAATTCAGGACAGTGGTGCACTTCACTACCATGACTTAGAAACTACTCAATGTGGTTGATGTGAACTTATTTTTCTCGGAATTAAACCTAGTGCTCTGATACCAACTTTGTCACGGCCGAAATCTAGACCCCAGACGAGACCGGCGTCGTTGACCTCTCAGAGGTTGGAGACAAGCCTACTTACTTCATTCTTACTTCATCTAGGTTAATTTTAGCGGAAAATTTGAAACTTTTGTCTCTTAACATACTTACAAATCATTCCTAATACATTTAAAATTTGTTCACCATCAACCATCTAACATTAAGATCATCAAATGAAAGAAATAGTTTAATATAGCAATAACTGTATACTTGCCAAAATGGCACCAATACAATGTCTGAAATAATACGGGAATGAAACGCTAGTGGAACACACTCCACTAGCTTAATCCTAAGACTAAACTAGAATATATATGGGCAAGCATCCTCGAAAGCATGAGGGTCTACCAAGTCCGGATGAATGCTCGACGTCTTGATAGCTTCAGCGTCAACCTGTAGCTCTAGCGTCCACCTGTGCTTGCACCTAAAATTGTAGAGTTGTAGAGGGTTAGTACACACTTGTACTAAGTATGGGTATATGCAAGCACACACCAAGGACATGCATGAGAAAGGATATCTCTTTCCTAAAAACATGATTATGGAAAGGATTTCTCATATAGTTATGCCTATAGACTTATGCATTGATATATGAATGTGTGTGACTTGATGTGTTATGTGAAAGGTTTGCTCACATATATATATATACACTCGCACATGGATGATCTAGTAATTTAGAGGGGCCTTGATAGGGGTGCCCAAGAATGTTATAAATTCTAGATAGGTGCTTGAATATGCTATAAGCATATGAATGATGGATATTCTAAAGTTTATGTTTTATAAATAAACGTAATAAAGGCTTTCCAATAAAGGGAACCTAACTTAGCACCGAGCGAACTTGACAATGGGAGGTGATGACTTATCCCTAGAAGGAAAGATTCATCCTAGAAGTTGCCCATGTGATGATAATTCCCGTGTTTGAGGGATGTGTCACTTTAAGGGATTCCCATGAGGAGCGGCCCACTTTACCATATGGTATGAATAGGGATATCTACCTCTTAGTTCTTGAACTATGTTGCCACCATAGGATACTAGCTAGAGGATTCTACCTCGATAGCTATGTTTATGATGGTTCTACTTTAGCCGGTAGAACACCTTCCATCGGTGTAAGGATTTGATGACACCGGATTCCATGATTTGCACCCATGGTCTATGTCGGTTGAGGTTACGGTTTCCCTAAAGATAAAATGGACAATGGAAGTAATTGAATAGGATCCTAACTAGGAGGACTTAAGATAAGTTACTTTGGATAGGTGGAAGTAATGAACCCATCTAGACATTGCACAAGTGACTCCTTAGGAAGTCTTAGGAGGGTACCTTAATACTTATGTTTATGTATGTGTCCTTTATGTATGATATTGTAGTCTTGGTTTGACTATGATTATATTGTACTATACTTCTATGGTGGCATGTGTTGTCTTGTGTAGATGCTATGTATGGTTTTCTCTTATGTTCCTAAGGTGATGCATTGCACCAAGTATCCCTAAAGGATTACTTAGGAGGTTAATGAAGTGAAAAAAAGAGTTAAATGCTAAGAAGAGTGAGTTCACTGTGAAGTGATGTTTATGTGTACTTATATTCTATATGTGCTTTTCTATGATGTTTGGCCTTTGATTGTGTTTCTATTAAGTATGTGGATGATATAAATGATGTTAATAAAGGTTTTATGATGATTTACTCAAAATGGCATGAAGTATGATTTCAAACGAAATGTCCCTTTTAAATGCATGTTTTCACATGGTTGCCATACTTAGTACATTCTTGTGCTAATCCCATTCTTCTTTACTTTTTACACAAAGTGTAGGTATTGAAATGCTTAAAGAAGGTCTATGATTGAGGAGCTTGATAGGTGATTTCCCAAGCTCAAGGAAAGGAATCCTTAAGTTCAAGGATGTCCTACTAATGTCTTTAATGTAAAGTCTTTAAATATTGTATAGTTATGTAATGTGTAGTATGGGCCGTGTCCCTAATGTACTCTAAAGTTATTGAGTCTAAGATGGCAAAAGGGAATTAGAGTCTAAATATGTATTATGAATTATGTTTTATATATATACGATATGATGTTTCTAGCATATGATGTGCTATGAAAATTTTTAAATTTTTCGCTAAATTTACTATGCCAATGCAATGAATGATATGAGAGGCTTGTCTTAGACCTCCCAGAGGTCGACGATGCCGGTTACAATCCAAGATTGTACCCTATATTCTAGGGTATGCTTTTGGGTTGTGACAGATATGACCTTAGCTAGACTCTTGGTGTATGCACAATAAATTGAAGAGTCTAAACTTAGGAGGATGTCAAGAAACTTGAAAAGGAGTGGTGCTAGTGATCAAGTGCAACCTAGGTTCAAAAATAGGGCTCAAACTCAAGATAGACCTAGTGCTCCTAAGGTGAAATTTGAGAAAGGAGGTGGTTTTCAAAATGGCAAACCTACATGTTCCACTTGTGGTAAGAAACATTATTGTGAGTGTCTAGTGGGTACCGGAATTTGTTTTGTATGTGGAAAAGATGGACACAAAGTGAGAGATTGACCTAACATTGCTTCTAGAGGAAAAGAGTGTATGAAAGTTGATCCTAGTGTTCCAATGGATGATGCTCCAACAAAGAGGCGTCTCTATGCACTCCGGACTAGAAGAGAGAAGACGTATGAGAGTGATGATAATGTTGGTAAGTCCTTGTCATTCTCTTCTTGTGATATGATTTCCTTCTAAGTGGGGGAGTATGGCTAGATAGATGTGCTAGTTGTTGCATGTGCATGATGTTTAGGAGTTCGGTTGAAATTGAATTTCATTAACTTCATGCATTGTGCATTGTGTGTTTATTGAGCTAT
>JAJJBR010002028.1:110415-136238 GCA_022817965.1 Solanum lycopersicoides
TTCTCATCCTGGGCTGCTCACGGAGCCAAATATTTTCTGTGGTCTCCATGGCTGGGAATTGCCTGACTGAGGCTTAGCCTCTTAGCATCACGAATGCCCCTCTTTTTGCGGATGTCTCTACCTGCTGGACATGCACCATCAACCTGGAGAGGTCCATGTTATCATGGAGCATCGCATACCGACACTCCTCCTCCAGATCTCCCGTTGTTCTGTGAGGAATCTGCTCATCTCATCCCTGCGTGTAGATAAAGGAAGTAGCATCACTGGATAGTTTAACAAACTTCAGGGAATACTCCCTGACTTCATAGATCCCTGCTTAAGGTTGATAAACTCCTCAACATTTGCCTCCTCATCTCCTCGTAAAGAATCTCTCCAGGAAGGCTGTCTTAACAGCTCCCAAGTAACCTGAACTCCGACCAATGCTCGGCTATCCTGCCACATCTTGCACCAAGTCTGTGCAACATCCTTGAGCTGATAGGAACCAGCCAGCCTTCTCAATATATGTGGCCCCCATAGCCACAAAAATCTTATGCACCTCATCCACAAACACCTCGGGGTCCTTGAAGTCTTTAGACCCTGTGAAAATAGTAGGATTCATCCTCGTGAAGTCTCTCAATCTGTCAGCCATGCTACGAACCGGTGGGTTCTCCCTCGATCATCCTGTCAGTTGACCTGGCAGTCATAGCCTGGGCCTGCATCGTTGATGGCCTGTGCCATCTGGGCTAGGGATGCCCGCACCTCCCATCAGTCAACCGACTGGGTTAACCGGCATACCATTCCTTTAGCTAGAGCTGGGGGAACCTGATTGATTGTCCCCAGCAGCTGCACCTCCTCTCCTCTGACCAGCGTTCCTCCTAGTATTCATTCTCTGAAAACAATAAGAATTGGTGTTAGACACGCTCATAACACCAAGAAATCAGACATAAGGAAAAGCACGATAAGATCAGAAGAAGGGAAATTTTCCTACGCATCATGCAGTCTCTAATTCAGGACAGTGGTGCACTTCACTACCATGACTTAGAAACTACTCAATGTGGTTGATGTGAACTTATTTTTCTCGGAATTAAACCTAGTGCTCTGATACCAACTTTTTCACGACCGGAATCTAGACCTCAGACGAGACCGGCATCGTTGACCTCTCATAGGTTGCAGACAAGCCTACATACGTCATTCTTACTTCATCTAGGTTAATTTTAGCGGAAAATTTGGAACTTTTGTCTCTTAACATACTTACAAATCATTTTTAATACATTCAAAATTTGTTCACCATCAACCATCTAACATTAAGATCATCAAATGAAAGAAATATTTTAATATAGCAATAACTGTATACTTGCCAAAATGGCACCAATACAATGTCTGAAATAATACGGGAATCATACGCTAGTGGAACACACTCCACTAGCTCAATCCTAAGACTAAGATAGAATATATATGGGCAAGCATCCTCGAAAGCATGAGGGTCTACCAAGTCCGGATGAATGCTCGACGTCTTGATAGCTTCAGCGTCAACCTGTAGCTCTAGCGTCCACCTGTGCTTGCACCTAAAATTGTAGAGTTGGATAGGGTTAGTACACACTTGTACTAAGTATGGGTATATGCAAGCACACACCAAGGACATGCATGAGAAAGGATATCTCTTTCCTAACAACATGATTGTGGAAAGTCAAGTCAGTGGACTTGCCAAATTGGGATTAGGAAAGTCAGTGAGCTTTCCAAATTTGGATTAGGAAAGTCATACCATGAGAGTAACGTGCATCATCATACTTATCATATTGGACACAACACATAACATCTTACACATAGCACATATCATATAGCATACAATACATAACATCTTTTATAACATTCATTCATATGCCATGAAACCTTGGAATCATGGACTTGACATTAAGAAAATGAGGGCTCAACATATGGTCCCTCTACTAGGGAGTCTTCATTAGCAAACACAGAGTCTGCTTCATTCATTCATACGTACTTTATTTCATTTCGTTCATAGGCTAGTGTGAACACCAGCTATACCTAGGATGTAGTTTAAGACTTTCATTGGGTTTGTTGTGCAATGATCAAGAATAACCTAGTTTCATTACATGAGTCTAGCTCACCTCGTGATTATCCTAACCTAACCCCTTTGGTATCATTCATTTCATTATGTGCAGCATTTGAGGCTGGCCTCATTCATTCATTGGGAACTTTAACTTTAACCGACATAGATAATGTGAGCATCATGAAATACAGTGTCTCCCCCACACCGAAAAGAGGTGGAATCACCGGCCAAGGTGACCCAAAACATGCTAGCGTACATGGGAATTTAACCCCACCAAATCCCTATATTGGCAGTATAGGTTCGAAGACTAGGATATATAAGGAGACCCATAACCGACAAGCCGTACAGTATCATCTTATGAGAGTTACGTGAACCTCCGCCCTTCCTGAAAGAAGGCATCACCGCTCATAGCTAGTTTATTGTGCTCAGTATAAAGTTCCATTTCATTCAACTCATACGTCATGGAAGCTGGCTTCTAGTATGAGGACATCATAGCTTAATTGATGATTTCTCATCTCATCATTAGTATTAAGTGTGTTAATCTCAATACTTTCATTAGAGTGTTCATAGAGACTGGTCTCTTCATTAACTTTACACTTTCATAGGTGAGTACGTTTTGGTAACATATACTTAGGCTCATTTGAGATTGCTCTCCATAATTACTCACCCCTTTTTACGTGAATGTTCCTCTCATCATATGCCAATGCACATGGCCATTTGTGTGTTTCACATTCTTACTTAACCCTTCTAGGTTTTCATCATTTCATTACATAATATTCATTTCATCGTATGCCAAAGCACTTGGCCATTTAATGTGTTTTACACTCGTACTTAACCCTTGTAGGGTTACATCATTTCATTACATAATAATTATTTCATCATATGCCAATGCACTTGGCCATTTAGTGTATTTTACACTCATACTTAACCCTTCTAGGATTACTTCATTTCATTTCATACATATTAGGTTCACTTATTTTTAAACGTATGCTAGACTTATGGGTCTATACATACAAGCCATGAGGCTTTATTCATAATTCGTTAAGTGACTCATATCTTCCTAAGATTATGTAGTACAAGACTTATTTATCTTGTATGTATGCCAAGATCTCGATTTCGATCTAAGTAGGTGGAATTATTCTTGAACATTTAATTCACTTATAATTTATGTATCAATACGGAAATTTGGGCAAGGGAACCCAAGTTCGAATCCCTTGGACAATACTTACATTTTTCCTTGATTTTATTTTAATCCAATTGACATTGGGACCCTAGATCGAGCCCCAACATCAACATTCTCTCTTTATTTTTCTCCTTGGATTCTACTCTTAGTTGGCCGAAGGGTTGTGGGATCGAACCCCCACAACCCCTTTTATTTTTCATTGAAAATTTTCTTGTGCAATTCGCATGGACCAAGAGGTTGTGGGATCAAACCCCCACAGCCTCTTTTTATTTTTCTCCAATTTCGCAGGCTACCTAGAGGTCGTGGGTTCAATTCCCACGCCTCACAATCCTTTTATTTTCAGTTTTCCTTTTTCCTTGAACATTGCTACAGCTTACTGGGGGGCGTGGGATCGATTCCCCACGACCCCATAGTTTTTAAAGAATTTTCTATCCTTCTCCTATGCCCCTTATTCGCTACTGACCAAGGGGTTGTGGGATCAATCCCCCACAACCCCCTTTTTTTTTATAAATTTAATAGTTGCAAGTGTTTCTGCATTCGTTGAGGGGCGTGGGATCGATTCCCCACGACCCCATATATATATATATATATTTTTTAATTAACAACGGCCTTCCGTTTTGTTGGATCGAAACCCCACAACAGCAATTAATTTTATTCCTTTTTGCCTGGCGAAATTCGCTGATCACTGCCCCTGTTCGAGCCCCGCCTACACCCCTTTGTTTTTTGTTTATTTGTTAGGTAAGCTTGAGTGAGGTCTTGTGTTCGATCCCTGCAGGCCTCACTTATTTAATTTTTATTTCTTTTGACGTCCAAAATTTCCAGATTCTTTCTATAGCCTATTTCCAGGTTCTAGAAATTTATTCCACGATTTTTCTACACCTTTTTAATGAAATTACACATTATTTATTAGGGAAATTTCATGGTTCATTTATAACGTTTTAGGTGCATTTTCATGGATTCGTCTAGCCAAGAATTTCTCACTCAATTCGGCCACATAACGTTTCATATGATCATCACGACTTACCTCAGTTTATACACGTAAAAATACAACCATAATACATTAAACTTTTTGGAGCATTTAACAGAGAACCTTAGTCACTGTAACATGCTTGCACTGTAACATGCTTGCACACACACACTTGCACATAATTTCGAACACATGGGTTGTCTTTCATACTATTTCAAGCACACAAAAATAATCATATTCATCACGAAAACATAATATACACCTAAATCTACCAGCAATCATACCCAACCTACGATTCATTGGGAGCTAATCCTAGTTTTCGAATGAATAATATGAACCTTAAGGGGTCTCTTGGGAAAGGGACCAAGAGAGAAGAAAACCCATACCTTATTTTGACGTTCAAACCTTGAAGTTGCTGCCCAAACCTTCTCTAAAACTCACGTCCAATCCAAGTTTCAACACAAAACTTTCGACGGAAAAACCCTCTCTTTGCCTAACGTGTTCACTTAGCTTGTTTTCTTATATTTTCGTGTGAGTTCTTCAAGTGTAAAGAACTTTGTTTATTTTTCTGATTTTGTATCTTACTTTGGCAGAGACTTTTTGTGTGAAAGAGGAAGAGAGATTGAGCGTGAGAATGGAGAGATAAACATGAGAGAGAGTTGGAGTTATAGGAGGCTTAGGAGTCTAGGTTTAGGACTTAGTCAATAGGGTTTTTATTTATTTAATAAAATCTGATTTTTATTTTATTTTAAATCAGCTAATGAATAATAATTATTAATTAATTACATTAATTCAATAGCTTAAATAAAAATCACATTAATTCATTGCTTCCACCTAGGTTCGAACCCGGGTGGAGCAAGACTTCACTTCAAGGGCTCAATTTCGGTCCTCTCTCCCCAAATTGCCCCTCCACTTTATTAATTAAATAATTAATTACATATTTAGGGTAATTATGATACTACCCTTAGCCAGGGAAAAGACCATTTTACCCCTAGACCCTTCAAACCTATGATTTCTTCTTTTTAAGTCCGGTAAAGACTCCTTCGAGTAAATCTTCATATTCGAGAGCCCTACATGGTTGGACCCAACCTTTACAAGCTCAAATAACTCCCCAAGTTAGTTGGCTTGGCTGTAGCAAGGGTTCCAAGGTCTGGTTCTACGCGCATCGATCCGTGTGAACCCTGGTCTAATCGTAGGCATTCTTGACACATTAAGCATTTCATATCTTATTCATTTTTATGGTTGTTACAGATTATATCTACCTATATGTGAAAGTATGTGTTAGTCTGTTGATGACATTAGGTAATCATGTTATGATATGGCTATGTGTTAAGTGTGTAGTTTTAGAGTTGTTAAATTGTTGTTCCTAACTTGAATATTGAGTCTATAATGATTATGTAGATGATGTTAAGGTAATGAATAGGTTGACTAAATGATGTTAAGGGTCATTCCTAGGTGTCTAAAGAATGTATGCTATATGAATAAAATAAAGTATGTTGTGTATTATTTAGGTAGACTTGTGTCCCTTACTTGATGCTTGTATAAATGTGAATATGTGATGTCTTGACTTAGGAACCTAAAGTGTATTAGTCTTGAATGAATGAATGTTAAGTGAGACCTTGAATGATGATAAGAGGTTCCTTTATGTGAAACCTTGAACCAAGTGGTAAGGTTATGAAACTTGAAGTCGAAATCCATAATGGTATCCTTCATGTAATGAATGATGGACTTAAGGTTGATTGGCTGGAATAACATCATATCAATCCTTAGGAAAGTCATGATGAGCTTCTTGTCGCCATAGTGAGATAGCCCTAGTGGACCTTGCTTTCGTAGGGTAAATGTAATTGGGTCATGAACATGATATGGGACCCATTGGTATTAACCTTTGTGTGATTTAATCTATAATAACGAAGGCTAGAACCGAGTGAGTATGTCAAGGGAAGTAGTTCTAGTTAAAGAATGAGACTAGATTACAAAGCCTGCCCTTTATATTTCCTTAACCATGTGCGTACATGGGATGTGTCTAAGTTCTACCATTGGCAAGTAGAACAACCTCATCGGAGTAGGATAGAACTCCGGATTCCATGCTTTCCTACCATGGTCTATGTCGGTTATTGCCTATTCTCATCATATGGGATACCTATTAGCATTAGAGAAGTTCTCTGAGTTTTAGGTGGTGGTATGAGACGCTATCTAGACATTGCACAATAGTCTTTGAAGATGTTAGTTAGAGTCCCTAGGTCTTCCTCAAGACCATTATTTGAATGTCCTTTATGTGATGTATGTCTCTTAAATAAACTAATGAACTAATGACTTAATAATATAAGGTATGTAAATGAATAAGTAACTAATCTAACGAAACTTAAGGATTCCTTAGTTAAATCGTGAAGATATCATAAAGGATGATCTCTTTATGTCTTATCTATGGAAGTCTTGAGAATGACTCTAGTTAGGGAAGTTGCTTGTTATGTTTGACATGATCTAAACTTAGGAAGTCTTAAGAATTATTTAGTTAGCCTTGAAGAGGATGTATGGGTGGTCTCTTCTAGAAGTACTTAATTAAGTGTTTTGATAGCCTTGGTAAGGGAGATTGTCATATTATGTATGTCTTGTATGTTGATGTATTATAGGTGTGTATGTGTCTCATTATGAGTAATCTTGAGGATCGTTTAGGCACATCTAGAGAGGGTGTATGGGCGGTCTCTTTTTTTGTGACTTAAGTGAATCTTAGGATAGCGTCCTTGAGAAAACTACATGCTAAGAAGTGTTTAAAACGGGAAAGAAAGTACTTCACTATTATAGTGAAGCAATTCACCGTACAGTGAATATAGCTTACTGGAAAGTGAGTCCTAAAGATTCGATATTGGTTTTAATTGTTTTCTTATGTGATTCTAAGTTGATAAATGTTGTTCTTATGATGATATTATGATATTTAAATGAAAAGATGGATATTTCCATACTTAGTACATGTGGTTGTACTAATTCCATGCTTTTATCTATCTATATAGTTCTTGGTAGGTGAAGAGATTTTGGGAAGAAGACTTGGATTTAGAAGATCGTTCAAGAGAAGTTGAAGTATGTCCTCACTTGACTCGAGGGCATATATGTCTTTTATGTTTCTTATGAAGTATTGTAATAGACTATATAGTAGTATGTTTTATATTCGTATGGGCCGTGTCCCAAGTACTCTTGTGTCTTAAGATGATGAGATTGAGACTTAGTATTTCCTATTACTTCTATATGAAAGAGTTTTTAAAGACTATGATATTGTTTTATGAAAAGTTTTAATTCCGCACTACTTTTCATTATGTATATGCGATGAATGATATGAAGGCTTGTATGAGACCTCCGAGAGGTCGAGTACGCACGTCAAATCCGAGATTGTGCCCTAACTTCTAGGTGTGGTCTCGGGATGTGACAAAGCTTGGTATCAGAGCATAGGTTGGTGAAAGTAGTCTTAGGAATCAAAAAGTCTCATCAAGTCACGTCTAGTAGAGTCTTGACCATCGGTGTGAGTCGCGACACATCTATGGGCGAGAGGCTATAGGACGATAGAGTTTCCCTTCTTTTCTACTCCTATGTCGTGCGGTAGAGTAAATGTTATGAGTATCCTTCTAAATGTGTTTCCTTGTGTTTCTAGGAGATGAATACTAGAAGGATGGCCTAGAAGGTTGGAAGAGGAAGGGTGAATGAGGAAGTTCCTCCTCAAGTTGAGCAAGTTGAGCAAGTTCTTCAAGATGGGCAAGGTGTCCAAGGTGCTCAAGGTGCTCAAGTGCCTCCCAAGGTGATCATGCCCCTAATGTGGAAGGAGGTAATGAGGTTCCTGGTTCCCCGATTGACTAATCAGAGATTAGAGAGGCTTTGCTTGCTTTAGCCGAGCCGTAACTACTCAAGCTAATTTGAGTATGGTGCCTAGGGTGAATGTGTGGAGAGCACTATGACCTCTAGGTTGAGAGACTTTGTGAGGTTGAATCCTCCAATCTTTCTTGGCTCTAAGGTAGATGAAGATCCCCAAGAGTTCCTTGATGGTGTGTACAAGGTATTGAGTGCTATGGGGGTTACATCTAGGGAGAAGGCGAGTTGGCTTCGTATCAATTGAGAGATGTGTCTCAAATTTGGTACACTCAATGGAAGGATAATAGGCCGGTGGAGTCGGATCCTATTGAGTGGGAAGAATTTAAGGAAGCTTTTCTTGGTAAGTACTTTCCCCGTGAGAGGAGGGAGTAAAGTAGAGGAGTTTATCAATCTCAAGCAAGGCAATATGAGTGTTGAGGAATACTCTTTGAAGTTCTCAACTTTGTCTAGATATGCACCATCCCTAGTGTCTAATCCAAGGGATGAAATGAGTCGCTTTGTGACGGGTGTAGCCGACTTAGTGAGGGAAGAATGTCGTACGGCTATGCTACATGATGATATGACTTAGCTAGACTCATGGTGTATGCACAATCAATTGAAGAGTCTAAACTTAGGAGGATGTCAAGAAACTTGAAAAGGAGTGGTGCTAGTGATCAAGTGCAACCTAGGTTCAAAAAGAGGGTCAAACTCAAGAAGACCTAGTGCTCCTAAGGTGAAGTTTGAGAAAGGAGGTGGTTCTCAAATGGCAAACCTACATGTGCCACTTGTGGTAAGAAACATTATGGTGAGTGTCTAGTGGGTACCGGTATTTTTTATGTGGAAAAGATGGACACAAAGTGAGAGATTGTCCTAACATTGCTTCTAGAGGAAAAGAGGGTAAGAAAGTTGATCCTAGTGTTCCAAAGGATGATGCTCCAACAAAGAGGCGTTTCTATGCACTCCGGACTAGAGGAGAGAAGCCGGATGAGAGTGATGATGATGTTGGTAAGTCTTGTCTTCTCTTTTTGATATGAGTTCCTTCTAAGTGGGGGAGTATGGCTAGATAGATGTGCTAGTTGTTGCATGTGCATGATGTTTAGGAGTTTGGTTGAAATTGAATTTCATTAACTTCTTGCATTGTGTGTTTTATTGAGCTATGAGCATGTTGTAAAAGTGTATATGATGTTACCTTGCATATTAGCATGTCTATATCATGAATTGCCTAAAATTGCATTTTTAGAAAATTGGCCTAAAATCACTGTAGCCTGGAAACTGCTCACTGTAAAAAATTTCAAAATGTGACTAATTGATTCTTTGGTCTAAAATTGTTGTAATTGGTTAGAACTGATGTGTATGAGTATATATAATATAAAATGAGTTTTTGCTATTTGGAATGAAGATGTGAGTTTTGTAGCATAATGAGTTATAGAAGTTATTCTAGTTTCTTGTTGTGTTGTGATCTCTTATATGTGAAATTGATTTTTTCCTTGATATTGTTATATGGTTTGGTTATGTGCTTATAGTTGATTCTCTATTCTTGGAAGTGTTCGGAGAGTGGCAAGTGTCATTCGAGGACGAATGTTGTCCAAGTGGGGAGAATGTAAGATCCCGAAAATGACATAGGTGAACTAGAGCCTAACATTGTTTAAGGTGGTATAAGGTCCTAATAGTCTATTATATGGTATTGAGGCAGTGCTAAAGTATTAGGTGCATTGGAAGTCAAACGTCAAGGGACGACCAGACGTTCGACGACTAAGTCACCTAAGTGCCTCATATGTGGTTCTATGTGTTTATGTGTGATTCATGATATTGTGAAGTCCTTAAATGAGTTATTATGGTATATTTAGGTAGTGTGTCAAGTTTCGAGAAGTTTGGAGGTCAAACGCTCAAGAACGTCCATGACGTTCGAAAGATGTGCCTTGAAATGACCTTGTGTGTCTAGGCATGTTTCGTCGAGTTTTACGTGTTTTTTGGTGAAATTCATGTGAGAGGTCCTAAACTCATATACGAGCATGTTTGGATTGAAACGTCCGGGAAACATCCCCAAGGACCATCCAAGGGTCCTTGAGGAAGGACCCAAAAGTTGGTGTCCAAGTCTGCCAGAAGCCCCAAACGACGAGGCAATCGACGCTCGTGGGGCAATCGACGCCCTTTAGATGGGTGATTGGTGGATACTTATTGTGGGAGAAAGAGACCAAGTAAGTCTCTGAACCCAACGACGGAAGGACAGGATGGTCCGTTTGTGGACAAACGGTCCGTCGACTGCCAACCGTCGATGCACTGGTTCCCTGCGCAGGTTCACTGTAAGTTGAGGGGTGAACTTGTAAATTTACCCACTTCCAAATAAGGATTTGGCGGTTCCTAAGGGTTCTTTTGGTATTTTAAATGTGTATTTAAGTCTTTAACACTTAGAAATTTCATTCTTCAAAATCAAAACCCAAAATCCCTTAGAAATTCCAAGACTCCATTAAAGCTAAAGCTCAAGGAAGAGCTTGGATTGGTGAATTGAGTGGAGATTCTTCATCAAATTGAGGATTAGATTTTGAGGTATGGTTTTTGATCCTTGAAACTCGTTTCATCAAGGAGCCCAACTTTCAAAGATGTTTTCTAAAGTTTTCAAAGATGAATTGACCTATTTCATGATCTACCATGGGTTCTTGCATTAATGGTTTTTAATCATTGTTAGTGATTGAATTGTGGTTATTAAGGTGATTTTAACTCAATTAACCTATGAACCCATGTAATTGATGAACCCTAGTTTTTGACTAATTTTGGTTACTTGATATTGGTCTAATGTTATGAATTAATGTGTAGTTTCTTATGGGCTTTCTAATGATATAAGAATTGTATTCAATTGATGTCTAATTGGTCTTAGATTGTTAAATATATGAATTGGTTAGATTTCATTGAGTATAAGTTTATGTATTGAATTGATGTTCATGGCCATGGGTAAGGGCCTTATGATATTGAATTGGATGATTTGGCATTGGCTTGAAGTGTTGAGGATGAAGAGGTGGTACGCTGCCCTATTTCTTTTTATTAATGTTATTTAGACTTCAATTATGTTGATTGGTTTGGTCCACTTATGGTGGCGGTGTTATGTGAATTGATGTGGCCTTGTCGGCGTTATTTTAAGTATATTGATGATCATGGCCTTGTCGGCACTACTTGAAGTTATATGGCTATTTGTGTAGTTTTATTTGTGATTATGATCATATCTACCTATATGTGAAAGTATGTGTTAGTCTATTGATGATATAGGTAATCATGTTATGCTATGACTATGTGTTAAGTGTGTAGTCTTAGAGTTGATACATGGTTGTTCCTAACTTGGCTATATGAGTCTATAATGATTTGATGTAAGGTAATGAATAGGTTGACTAAATGATGTTAAGGGTCATTCCTAAGTGTCTAAAAATGTATGCTATATCTAAAATAAGTATGTTGTGTCTTGTTTAGGTAGACTTGTGTCCCTTACTTGATGCTTGTATGAATATGAATATGTGATGTCTTGACTTAGGAACCTAAAGTGTCTTAGTCTTGAATGAATGAATGTTAGTGTGAGACCTTGAATGATGATAAGAGGGTCCTTTATGTGAAACCTTGAACCAAGTGGTAAGGTTATGAAACTTGAAGTCGAAAGCCGTAATGGTATCCTTCATGTAATGAATGATGGACTTAAGGTTGATTGGCTGGAACGATCATATCAATCCTTAGGAAAGTCATGATGAGCTTCTTGTCGCCATAGTGAGATAGCCCTAGTGGACCTTGCTTTGGTAGGGTAAATGTAATTGGGTCATGAACTGATATGGGACCCATTTGTATGAACCTTAGTGTGATTTAATCTATGAGAACGAAGGCTAGCACCGAGTGAGTATGGTAAGGGAAGTAGTTCTAGTTAAAGAATGAGACTAGATTACAAAGCATGCCCTTCATATTTCCTTAACCATGTGCCTACATGGGATGTGTCTAAGTTCTACCATTGGCAAGTAGAACAACCTCATCGGAGTAGGATAGAACTCCGGATTCCATGCTTTCCTACCATGGTCTATGTCGGTTATTGCCTATTCTCATCATATGGGATACCTATTAGCATTAGAGAAGTTCTATGAGGTTTAGGTGGTGGTATGGGACGCTATCTAGACATTGCACAATAGGCTTTGAAGATGTTAGTAAGAGTCCCTAGGTCTTCTCAAGACCATTATTTGAATGTCCTTTATGTGATGTATGTCTCTTAAATGAACTAATGAACTAATGACTTAATGATATAAAGTATGTAAATGAATAGTACCTAATCTAAAGTGACTTAAGGATTCCTTAGTTAAAGTGTGAAGAGGCATAAAGGATGATCTCTTCATGTCTTATCTATGGAAGTCTTGAGAATGACTCTAGTTAGGGAAGTTGCTTGTTATGTTTGACATGATCTAAACTTAGGAAGTCTTAAGGATTATTTAGGTAGCCTTGAAGAGGTGTATGGGTGTTTCTTCTAGGAGTACTTAAGTAAGTCTTTTGATAGCCTTGGTAGGGGAGATTGTCATATTATGTATGTCTTGTATGTTGATGTATTGTAGGTGTGTATGTGTCTCATTATGAGTAATCTTAAGGATCGTTTAGGCACATCTAGAGAGGGTGTATGGGCGGTCTCTCTTTGTGTGACTTAAGTGAATCTTAGGATAGCTTTAGTGAGAAGACTACATGCTAGAAGTGTTTAAAAGAAAGATTACTGTACAGTGAAGAATTCACTGTACAGTGAATTAGTTACTGTAAAGTGAGTTCTAAAATTATATTGGTTTTAAATGTTTTCTTATGTGATTCTAAGTTGATAAATGTTGTTCTTATGATGATATTATGATATTTAAATGAAAAGATGCATATTTCCAATAAATGTCCATTTTCATGATTTTTGCATAAGTCATACTTAGTACATGTGGTTGTACTAATTCCATGCTTTTATCTATCTATATAGTTCTTGGTAGGTGAAGAGATTTTGGGAAGAAGACTTGGATTAGAAGATCGTTAAGAGAAGTTGAAGTATGTCCTCACTTGACTCGAGGATATGTCTTTTATGTTTCTATTGAAGTATTGTAATAGACTTATAGTAGTATGTTTTCTATTTTGTATGGGCCGTGTGCCAAGTACTCTTGTGTCTTAAGATGATGAGATTGAGTCTTAGTATTTCCTATTACTTCTATTTGAAATAGTTTGTAAGACTATGATATTTTTTAATGAAAAGTTTTAATTCCGCACTATTTTTCATTATATATATGCGATGAATGATATGAATGGATTGTATGAGACCTTCGAGAGGTCGAGTACGCACTTCACAATCCGAGATTGTGCCCTATCTTCTAGGGTGCGGTTTCGTGATGTGACAAGCTTGGTATCAGATCCATGTGGTGAAAGTATTCTTAGGAATCAAAAAGTCTCATCAAGTCACGTCTAGTAGAGTCTTGATCATCGGTGTGAATAGCGACACATCTATGGGCGAGAGGCTATAGGACGATAGAGTTTCCCTTCTTTTCTACTCCTATGTCGTGCGGTAGAGTAAATGTTATGAGTATCCTTCTAAATGTGTTTCCTTGTGTTTCTAGGAGATGAATACTATAAGGATGGCCGCTAGAAGGTTGGAAGAGGAAAGGGTGAATGAGGAAGTTCCTCTTCAAGTTGAGCAAGTTCTTCAAGATGGTAAAGGTGTCCAAGGTGCTCAAGGTGCTCCACTTCCTCCCCAAGGTGATCATTCCCCTAATGTGGAAGGAGGTAATGAGGTTCCGGTGGTTCCCCCGAAATTGACTAATCGAGAGATTAGAGAGGCTTTGCTTGCTGTATCCCGAGCCGTAACTACTCAAGCTAATTTTAATATGGTGCCTAGGGTGAATGTTTTGGAGAGCACTATGACCTATAGGCTGAGAGACTTTGTGAGGATAATCCTCCAATCTTTCTTGTCTCTAAGGTAGATGAGGATCCCCAAGTGTTCCTTGATGGAGTGTACAAGCTATTGAGTGATATGGGGGTTACATTTAGGGAGAAGGCGGAGTTGGCTTCGTCTCAATTGAGAGATGTGTCTCAAATTTGGTACACTCAATGGAAGGATAATAGGCCGTTGTAGTCAGATCCTATTGAGTGGGAAGAATTTAAGGAAGATTTTCTTTGTAAGTACTTTCCCCGTGAGAGGAGGGAAGTGAAAGTAGAGGAGTTTATCAATCTCAATCAAGGCAATATGAGTGTTGAGGAATATTCTTTGAAATTCTCAACTTTGTCTAGATATGCACCCTCTCTAGTGTCTAATCCAAGGGATGAAATGAGTCGCTTTGTGACGGGTGTAGCCGACTTAGTGAAGGAAGAATGCCGTATGGCTATGCTACATGATTATATGACCTTATATAGACTCATGGTGTATGCACAATCAATTGAAGAGTCTAAACTTAGGATGATGTCAAGAAACATGAAAAGGAGTGGTGCTAGTGATCAAGTGCAACCTAGGTTCAAAAAAAGGGCTCAAACTCAAGATAGACCTAGTGCTCCTAAGGTGAAATTTGAGAAAGGAGGTGGTTCTTAAAATGGCAAACCTACATGTGCCACTTGTGGTAAGAAACATTATGGTGAGTGTCTAGTGGGTACCAGAATTTGTTTTGGATGTGGAAAAGATGGACACAAAGTGAGAGATAGTCCTAACATTGCTTCTAGAGGAAAAGAGGGTAATAAAGTTGATCCTAGTGTTTCAAAGGATGATACTCCAACAAAGAGGCGTTCCTATGCACTCCGGACTAGAGGAGAGAATCCGGATGATAGTGATGATGATGTTGGTAAGTCCTTGTCTTTCTCTTGTTGTGATATGAGTTCCTTCTAAGTGGGAGAGTATGGCTAGATAGATGTGCTAGTTGTTGCATGTGCATGATGTTTAGGAGTTTGGTTGAAATTGAATTTCATTAACTTCTTGAATTGTGTCTTTTATTGATCTATGAGCATGTTGTAAAAGTTGTTAATATGATGTTACCTTGCATATTAGCATGTCTGTATCATGAATTGCCTAAAATTGCATTTTTAGAAAATTGGCCTAAAATCAGTGTAGCCTGGGAAACTTCTCACTGTAAAAAATTTCAAAATGTGACTAATTGATTCTTTGGTCTAAAATTGTTGTAATTTGGTTAGAACTGATGTATATGAGTATGATATCGAATATAAAATGAGTTTTTGCTATTTGGAATGAAGCATGTGAGTTTTGTAGAATAATGAGTTATAGCAGTTATTCTAGTTTCTTGTTGTGTTGTGATTCTCTTTACTATGTGAAATTGATGTTTTCTCCTTGATAATGTGCTATATGTTTTGTTTATGTGCTGCTATTTCATTATCGATTCTTGGAAGTGTTTGGAGAGTGGCAAGTGTCATTCGAGGACGAATGTTGTCCAAGTGGAGGAAAATGTAAGATCACGAAAATGACATAGGTGAACTAGAGCCTAACATTGTGTCAAGGTGGTATAAGGTCCTAATATGGTCTATTATACGGTATTGAGGCAGTGTCTAAAGTATTAGGTGCATTGGAAGTCAAACGTCAAGGGACGACTAGGACGTTCGACGACTAAGTCACCTAAGTGCCTCATATGTGGTTCTATGTGTTTATGTGTGATTAATGATATTTTGAAGTCATTAAATGAGTTATTATAGTATATTTAGTCATTGTGTCAAGTTTCGAGAATTTTGGAGGTCAAATGCTCAAGAACGTCCATGACGTTCGAAAGATGTGTCTTGAAATGACCTTGTGTGTCTAGGCATATTTCGTCGAGTTTTACGTGTTCGTTTTGGGTGAAAATCATGTGAGAGGTCCTAAACTCATACACGAGAATGTTTGGGTTGGAAACAACCGGGAAAATATCCCCAAGAACCATCCAAGGGTCCTTGAGGAAGGACCCAAAAGTTGGTGTCCAAGTCTTCCTAGACAGCCTCAAACCACAGAGGCACTCGATGGCTCGTGGGACAGTCGACGCCCCGTCGATGGGTGCCATTGGTGGAGACTTAGTCTTGGGAGCGAAGAGACCAAATTCAAGTCTCTGAACCCAACTATGGAAGGACAGGACGGTCCGTCTGTGAACAAATGGTCCGTCGACTTCCAACAGTCGATGGCACTGGTTCCTGAGCAGGTGTACTGTAAGTTTAGGGGTGAACTTTTAATTTCACCCCACTTCCAAATAAGGACTTTGGAGGTTCCTAAGGGTTCTTTTGGGTATTTTAAATGTCTATTTATGTCTTTAACACTTAGAATATTGCATTCTTCAAAATCAAAACCCCAAAATCCCTTAGAAATTCTCCAAGACTCCATTAAAGCTAAAGCTCAAGGAAGAGCTTGGATTAGTGAATTGAGTGGAGATTCTCATCAAATTGGAGGATTAGCATTGTTGAGGTATGGCTTTTGATCCTTCAAACTCGTTTCATCAAGGATCCCAACTTTCAAACATGTTTTCTAAAGTTTTTAAAAGATGAATTGACCTATTTCATGATCTACCATGGGTTCTTGCATTAATGGTATTTAATCATTGATTAGTGATTGAATTATGTTTATTAAGGTGATTTTAAATCAATTAACCTATGAACCGATGTAATTGATTAAACCTAGTTTTTGACTAATTTATGGGTTACTTGATATTGGTCTAAGCTTATGAATTAACGTGTAGTTTCTTATTGGCTTTCTTATGATATAAGAATTGTATTCAATTGTTGTCTAATTGTTCTTAGATTGTTGAATCTATAATGAATTGGCTTAGATTTTATTGAGTATAATAGTTTATGTATTGAATTGATGTTCATGGCCATGGGTAAGAGCCTTAGGATATTGAATTGGGTGATTTGGCATTGGCTTGAAGTGTTGAGGATGAAGAGGTGGTACGCTGCCCTATTTCCTTTTTATTAATTTTATTTAGACTTCAATTATGTTGTGTTTTTATTGGTCCACTTATGGTGTCGGTGTTATGTGAATTGATGTGGCCTTGTCGGCGTTATTTTAAGTATATTGATGATCATGGCCTTGTCGGCACTACTTGAAGTTATATGGCTTTTTCTGTATTATATTTTGTGATGTATTATTATATCTACCTATATGTGAAAGTATGTGTTAGTCTATTGATGATATTAGGTAATCATATTATGCTATGTCTATGTGTTAAGTGTGTAGTCTTAATGGTAATGGTATCCTTCATGTAATGAATGATGGTATTAAGGTTGATTGGATGGAACGGCATCATATCAATCCTTAGGAAAGTCATGATGAGCTTCTTGTCGCCATAGTGAGATAGCCCTAGTGGACCTTGCTTTTGTAGGGTAAATGTGATTGGGTCATGAACATGATATGGGACACATTTGTATGAACCTTAGTGTGATTTAATCTATGAGAAAGAAGGCTAGCACCGAGTGAGTATGGCAAGGGAAGTAATTCTCGCTAAAGAATGAGACTAAATTACAAAGCATTTCCCTTCATATTTCCTTAACCAAGTGCCTACATGGGATGTGTCTAAGTTCTACCATTGGCAAGTAGAACAACCTCATCGGAGTAGGATAAAACTCCGGATTTCATGCTTTGCTACCGTGGTCTATGTTGGTTATTGCCTATTCTCAGCATATGGGATACATATTAGCATTAGAGAAGTTCTATTTGGTTTAGGTGGTGGTATGGGACGCTATCTAGACATTGCACAATAGGCTTTGAAGATGTTAGTTAGAGTCCCTAGGTCTTCTTCAAGACCATTAATTGAATGTCCTTTATGTGATGTATGTCTATTAAATGAACTAATGAGCTAATGACTTAATGATATAAGGTATGTAAATGAATAAGTACCTAATCTAAAGTGACTTAAGTATTCCTTAGTTAAAGCGTGAACAGGGTATAAAGGACGATCTCTTCATGTCTTATCTATGGAACTCTTGAGAATGACTCTAGTTAACGAAGTTGCTTGTTATGTTTAACATGATCTAAACTTAGGAAGTCTTAAGGATTATTTAGTTAGCCTTGAAGAGGATGTATGGGCGTTCTCTTCTAGAAGTACTTAAGTAAGTCTTTTGATAGCCTTGGTAAGGGAGATTGTCATATTATGTATGTCATGTATGTTGATGTATTATAGGTGTGTATGTGTCTCAATATGAGTAATCGTGAGGATCGTTTAGGCACATCTAGAGAGGGTGTATGGGCGGTCTCTCTTTGTGTGACTTAAGAGAATCTTAGGATAGCTTTAGTGAGAAGACTACATGCTAGGAAGTGTTTAAAAGGGGAAAGAAAGTACTTCACTGTTACAGTGAATATAGCTTACTGGAAAGTGAGTTCTAAAGATTTGATATTGGTTTTAAATGTTTTCTTATGTGACTCTAAGTTGATAAATGTTGTTTTTATGATGATATTATGATATTTAAATGAAAAGATGGATATTTCCAATAAATGTCCGTTTTCCTGATTTTTATGCATAAGCCATATTTAGTACATGTGGTGGTACTAATTCCATGCTTTTATCTATCTATATAGTTCTTGGTAGGTGAAGAGATTCTGGGAAGAAGACTTGGATTAGAAGATCGTTGAAGAGAAGTTAAAGTATGTCCTCACTTGACTCGAGGGCATATATGTCTTTTATGTTTCTATTGAAGTATTGTAATAGACTATATAGTAGTATGTTTTCTATTTCGTATGGGCCGTGTACCGAGTACTCTTGTGTCTTAAGATGATGAGATTGAGACTTGGTATTTCATATTACTTCTATATGAAAGAGTTTTTAAGACTATGATATTGTTTTATGAAAAAATTTAATTCCGCACTACTTTTCATTATGTATATGTGATGAATGATATGAATGACTTGTATGAGACCTCCTAGAGGTGGAGTACGCACGTCACAATCCGAGATTGTGCCCTATCTTCTAGGGTGTGTTTTCGGGATGTGACACAAAATGAGAAAGATCTTAACAGCAAGTATGCAAGAATCATAGCTATGCAACCTAATTATTATAAATATTCTATTTAAAAATTCATAATGGTGAATGATGATCAAACATTGAATATTACAGCCTTACAGACTCAATATCTGACCCCTTCTCCCACAGTTCCACCTTATAAAATTTGCCAAACCAATACTATCCCCACTATGGATGAATATGCCCCAGACAATTCTAAAGATGATATAGATGTATACAATCAATCCCTACAAGACACTGATGATGATAATGAGACTAGTGAGTTTCTAATTCAAGCTTTTAGTCCCAATAATCATCAGAGCCTTCAAGAAGACATCCAACAGGTGGCTGACAGTCAAGGTCTGTCTCCAAGGGGTCTACAGTATGACAAATTCAAGTTCAATAAACAAGACATCAACACTGTCACTTCAGGCAGATTAAACACCACACTCTTTACATCCAGATCATCCCAATGATTAATACAATCATATGGAATGTGAGGGGAATCAACACTCAGGGAGTTGTGGAAAGATTGAAAATTCTTAAGAAAATTCATCATCTCTCTATTATTGATATATTAGAACCATTCTATGAAAAGGATCATATCCAAAGCTTCAAAAACCAATTAGCCATGGACAATTCTTTTAGTAATTGTAATGGCAAAATTTGGTTGTTTTGGAACTTAGACATAGATTGTAAAATCTTGGAAGAGGATGAACAATAAATTACTGGTAACCTTGGTCACAATGATCTTCAAATTCATTTCATCATCACTTTTGTGTATGCTAAATATAAAGAACAACTCAGAAGGCCATTGTGGGATATGAAGCTTCACCAGTCCACTGTTAACAGTAAACCTTGATGCTCAGTAGGGGATTTCAATGTGATTACTTCCACTGATGAAAACATGGTAGTTGTTCCGTATAACATGAGGAAAATTTTGGATTTCATTGCTGTTATTAAGGCCCGTGGTGTTCTAGACTTGGGCTTTAGTGGGAAAAAAATTAGATGGTCCAACAAAAGGGGCATTAATCACAGAATTTGTAAAAGACTCGACATGGCCATGGTTAATGATAAATGGTTAGAGAAGATGCCCCAAACTACCATCACTCATCTATGGTTAGAGAAGATGCCCAAAACTACCATCACTCATCTACCTTCTATGGGGTCAGACCATTGTCCTCTCTTTATGGAAATGATTTCAAAGGAAGAGACTCACACTAAGTACTTCAAATTTCTTAACTGCTGGGTGGATCATCCCAATCTTTTGGATACTATCAAAGCATGTTGGGAAATGGAAGTAGAGGGTAATGGTATGTGGAGTGGTATGTGGAGATTGAATCAAAAACTGAAAAGACTTTCTAACACATTAAGTTCTTGGTACAAAAAGGGAATTTGGTGACATTTTCCTTAAGGTAAAAAAATATGAGGAAAAAGTCAAGAATGCTGAGGACGACAACCTTATTCAGAATCACAATAACACCAACAGGGTTGTTCTCCATGAGCTCAGTGCAGAATACATTAGGTACCTGAAGTTGGAAGACTATATCATGAGACAAAAAACACAATTATAGTGGTTCTAAGATGGTGATGCTAACACTAAATATTTCATTCCCTTATAAGGGGAAGGAGAAGAAGGTTATTCATTCACAGAATCCTCAGAATGATGGGGAATTTACAAGAGATGACAACATTATTGATGCTTCTTGTGACCATTTTCAGGAATTGTTCACATGAGAGGATAAACACATTAATGAAGAAACTTTAGACTGTATTCCTAGAATGGTTCAACATGATCAAAATTTGAGATTAACTACCCTTCCTTCTATGGAAGAGCTTAAATAAGTTGTGTTTTCTATGAGCCCTACCTCTTCAGCAGGTCCAGATGCCATGAATGGGTACTTCTTCGAGAAGACTTGGCACATTATCAAAGAGGATTTATTTGAGGTCATTCAAGCCTATTTCAGTGGCCAAATGATAAATAAATATTTCTCTGATTCTTGTATATTTATTCTTCCTAAAGTAACTAATCCTACTAAGCTTACTAAGTTTAGACCTATTAGCTTAAGCAATTTTACTAGTAAAATCATTTCAAAGATAATTAGTTCTAGACTTAGTCCCATCCTTCCTAACTTGATTACTAACAATCTGGGTTTGTCAAAGGTAGAAGCATTTCAGAGAATATTATGCTAGCCCAGGAAATTATCCATCAAATCATGCAACCCAATATTGGGAGTAATGTAATCATGAAGCTTGACATGGCCAAAGCCTATGACAGAGTTTCATGGTCTTACACTTGTCTGGTTCTGAGAAAGATGGGGTTTGCTAAGGTCTTCATTGACATGGTATGGAGGATCATGGCCAACAATTTGTACTCTATTATTGTCAATTGTAAGAGGTATGGTTTTTTCCATTCCACTAGAGGGCTCAAAAAGTCTGACCCCTTATCTCCTTCTCTATTAATTGTAGGAGCAGAGGTACTCTAAAGATCACTCAACAAACTCCACAATCATAGGCATTATCATGGGTTCTACATGGAAAGGAATGGGCCTCAAGTGAATCATCTGAGTTTTGCAGATGATATTATTCTTTTCAGTTCAAGAAAGACACAGGACTCTCAACTGATTATGAAAACCTTGAACTCATATGAAGGAACTTCAGGCCATCTTATTAACAGAGATAAAAGTCACTTCGTGGTTCACTCCAATGCCTTTAACAACAATAAGTAAAGGATCATAAGGATCACTGGTTTCAAGCAGAAAGAGGGGCCTATCACTCACCTGGGATGCCCATTATTTGTGGGTAGACCTAGGATTATCTATTTTTCATATCTTATTAACAAAGTTCTTTGCAAGATCACAGGGTGGTAAACAAAACTTTTGAGCTATGGAGGTAGAGCAATCTTGGTAAAACATGTGTTGAAAGCATTACTTATTCCTCTACTGTCTGTAGTCACCCCCCTAGCACTGTACTTAAACAAATTCAAAGTCTTATTGCAGAATTATTTTGAGGGTGGAGACAAGAGAAGAAAAATAACCATTGGGCTTAGTGGAAGAATCTTAGTTTCCCATATGAGAAAGGAGGCATTTGTATGAAAAATATTAAAGATGTATGCATGGAATTCCAATACAAACATGGTGGATCTTTAGGTCTAAGCATACCTTATGGGAGACTTCCTGAAGGCTAAGTATTGTCAAAGGTATAACCCTATTTGTAAGAAATGGGATACAAGGGATTCACTAACCTGGAAGCACTTGATTAATAACAGACAGAAGGTTGAGCAACATATTCAATGGAAGATAAACTCTAGCAATTGTTCATTTTGGTAAGATAACTGGTTAGGGGTGGGACCTCTAGCTACTTTTTCTTCTAATAGTCACAGGTTCAATAATACCATTGTAGCAGATTCTGGCAAGATGGACAATGGAACTGGAACATGCTAATCCAACAAGCACCTACAAGTCAACTAGCCATATTTTAGCCGCTGAAATTCCACTACAACATGGCCTCCCAGATACATCAACTTGGAAGCTCAACATTGATGGAAGTTTCAGCTGCCCATCTACATGGAATGAAATAAGGGAAAGAGGAATAAGTCTACTTTCAGTTCTCATATATGGCATAAGAATATTCCTTTAAAAGCTTCTTTTTTTTATGGAGAACCCTGAGACGGAAACTCCACACTAATGAAAAACTAACTTTTGCATTGAGCCTACACATGTTTTTGTTGTTGTAACAGGACAGGGTATGGACACAATTGAACACACCTTCAACAATGGCCCCTTTGCTGTAAATGTGTGGAGAAGTTTTGCAGATGCAGCTGGAGTCAAGACATACCACATATCACTACCTCAACTCATCATGCAATGGTGGACAACTACACACAAAAATGAAGATCACAAGTTGTTATTGCAGGCGACACCAATATTTATATGTTGGAATATATGGAAGAATAGATGTGCCCACAAGGATGGAGGCAAACAATGTAATATGAGCAGGGTCAAGTATACCATTTAATAGGATAATGACAGGCTCATGACAACTCACTACACCTACATCAAATGTCCTTCTAGATGGTAAGATTTGATTCAGCTAGGGGAGAAATGTTTTCATGATAACAAAGTGACATTGGTTAACTGGAAAAAACCACCTGCATTATGGGTTAAAATGAATACGGATGGGAGTGCATTAGGAAATCCAGGCAAGATAGGAGCAGGTGGTGTCATAAGAGATCAAGAAGGGGAGATTTCCTTAGCTTTTGCTACACCGTTGGGAGAAGGCACCAACAACCAAGCAGAGCTGGAAGCGCTATCTATTGAATGACTTGGGCCCTAGAGATTGGATGTAGGAAAATTATTCTAGAAGCGGATTCACAATTACTGGTCAATTAGATAAGGCAACAAACCACTCCTCATTGGAATGTATCCTACCTTGTCAATAGACTCCAGAACTTAATCAACCAAACACAAGAGTTCAACTGCAGACACACCTTCAGAGAAGCAAATTTTGTAGCAGACTCCCTAGCCAAACACAACCACAACATCACAGTTCCACAAATATACATCAACAAGCCAAGCGACTACCTAATGAAGCAAGATCATTCTAATTACTAGACAAGCCGGTGATGACTAATTTCAGAAGAAGGAAGATTAATAAGATTAAAGAGCCTCCATAGACAGTATTCTCCACCTTTTCAAGTTAGCTATAGTTCAAAATTATATACTTTGAATATTTTAGAATAGGATAGTTTAAGTTTTTCGACAATTGTAAAGGGAAAGTCTCCCTTGTTTACTTTCCTAGAATCTTTGTATTGAGAGGAGTCGTCTCCTTAGGTGCTTATTTTTTGTTAATCTTTTTTCTAGGGGATGAGTCAACTCCTTTTGGAAGTAGACTCTTAACCACCTTAAGATAGGAGGTAAGGTTTATGTCCCCCTCCATGTAGTTTTGATTTCTATCTATAATATGGCCTGGGGTGATGCTGCCCCTACCCTCCAAGGGTAATTAAACTAAAAAAATCATTAACCGGAAACCCTGAGCACTAAATACCAAAACCCAAACATTAAAAACTAAACCATAGACTTTATACAGAAAATACTAAATCCCAAAACCTAAAAAAAAAAAAAAAAAAAAAAAAAATTTAACATAACCCTAACCCTAATCATATCCTTAACACTAACCCTAAACCCTAAACCTAAACCCAAAGCCCAAAATGCCAAAACCCTAACATTAAACAATACAGCGTAGATATTACAACTCAATTCCATAACCCCAATCCCTAAAATATAAAAAACAACCTAAACCCTAACCCTAACCCTAACATTAACCCTAACCCTAACCCTACCATAAACCTTAACCCCAAGCCCAAAATACCAAAACCCAAACATTAAATAGTAAACCATTGATATTAAACCTCAAACGCTAAACACTAAACCCAGAAACCTAAAACAACCCAAAACCCTAACCCTAACCCTAACCTTAACCCTAACCCTAACCCAAAACCATAAACCCAAAACCCTAAGCCCAAAATACCAAAATCCAAACATTAAATACTAAACCATAGATTTTAAACCTAATATGCTAAACCCTGAACCATAAAACTAAAAAGACACCTACACCCAACCCTAATCCTAACGCTAACCTAAAACCTAAGTCCAAAAAAACAAGTCCAAAAAAACCCTAAGTCCAAAATACGAAAACGCAAACATTAAACACTAAACCATAGATTTTAAACCTCAAATCCTAAACCACAAACCCTAAAACCTAAAAAACAAAACCTAACCCTAACCCTAACCCGAAACCCTAAGTCCAAAATACCTAAGCCCAAATATTAAATACTAAACCATAGATTTTAAACGTCAAATGCTAAACCCTGAACCATAAAACCTAAAAATATCAACACCGTAACCCTAATACTAACCCTAACCTAACCCTAAACCCTAAACCCTAAGTCAAAAAAAACTCAAGTCCAAAATACGAAAACCCTAACATTAAACTCTAAACCATAGATTTTTAAACATCAAATCCTAAATAACAAACCTTAAAACCTAAAAACCTAAACCCTAACCCTAACCCAAACACAAAACCTAACCCTAACCCTACTCTAACCCTAACCTAAACCATTAACCGGGAACCAGAGCCAAATACCAAAACCCAAACATTAAACACTAAACCATAGATTTTATACAAAAAATTCTAAACCCCAAAACCTAAAAAAAAAAAAAAAAAACCCTACCCTAACTCTAACCCTAACATTAACCCTAACCCTAATCTTATCCTTAACACTAACCCTAAACTCTAAACCCTAAACTCAAAGCCCAAAATACCAAAACCCTAACATTAAAAACTAAACCATAGATATTTACAACTCAAAGCATAACCCCAAACCCTAAAACATAAAAAACAACATAAACCCTAACCTATCCTAACATTAACCCTAACCCTAACCCTACCATAAACTTTAAACCCTAGGCCCAAAATACAAAAGCCCAAACATTAAATACTAAACCATAGATTTAAACCTCAAATGCTAAACCCTGAACCTAAAACATAAAAGAACAACACCAACCCTAATCATAACCCTAACCCAAAAACCTAATGTCCAAAAAAAAGTCCAAAAAAAATCCTAAGTCCAAAATACAAAGCCCAAACATTAACACTAAACCATAGATTTTAAACCTCAAATCCTAAACCAAAACCTAAAACCAAAAAAAAAAACTAACCCTAACCCTTACCCAAACCTAACCCTAACCTTAACCCAAACCCTAACCCTAAACCATTAACCCGAAACCCCAACCCAAACTACCAAAACCCAAACATTAAATAGGAAACCATAGCTTTTAAAAAAATCCTAAACCCAAAACCTAAAACTAA
>JAJJBR010002028.1:137159-173934 GCA_022817965.1 Solanum lycopersicoides
ATTATGTTTAGTTTTTCTTATGGGGGCTTGCTAATTATATATGAATTGTATCACATTGTTTGTTAAGTGGTCTTAAGATGTTAAATATAAAATGAATTGACTTAGATTTCATTGAGTATAATAGTTTATGTATTGAATTGATGTTCATGGCCATGGGTAAGGGCCTTATGATATTGAATTGGGTGATTTGACATTGGCTTGAAGTGTTTGAGGATGAAGGGTGGTACGCTGCCCTATTTCCTTTTTATTAATGTTATTTAGACTTCAATTATGGTTTGATTTGTTTGGTCCACTTAAGGTGTCGGTGTTATTTGAATTGATGTGGCCTTGTCGGCGTTATTTTAAGTATATTGATGATCATGGCCTTGTCGGCACTACTTGAAGTTATATGGCTATTTGTGTAGTTTATTTTGTGATATATTATTATATCTACCTATATGTGAAAGTATGTGTTAGTCTATTGATGATAATAGGTAATCATGTTAAGTTATGGTTATGTGTTAAGTGTGTAGTCTTAGAGTTGTTACATGGTTATTCCTAACTTGAATATATGAGTCTGTAATGATTATGTAGATGATGTTAAGGTAATGAATAGGTTGACTAAATGATGTTAAGGGTCATTCCGAGGTGTCTAAATAATGTATGCTGTATCAATAAAATAAAGTATGTTGTGTCTTGTTTAGGTAGACTTGTGTCCCTTACTTGATGCTTGTATAAATGTGAATATGTGATGTCTTGACTTAGGAGCCTAAAGTGTCTTCGTATTGAATGAAATGAATGTTAAGTGAGACCTTGGTTGATGATAAGAGGGTCCTTTATGTGAAACCTTGAACCAAGTGGTAAGGTTATGAAACTTGCAGTTGAAATCCGTAATGGTATCCTTCATGTAATGAATGATGGACTTAAGGTTGATTGGCTGGAACGACATCATATCAATCCTTAGGAAAGTCGTGATGAGCTTCTTGTCGCCATATTGAGATAGCCCTAGTGGACCTTGCTTTGGTAGGGTAAATGTAATTGGGTCATGACCATGATATGGGACCCATTTGTATGAACCTTAGTGTGATTTATTCAATGAGAACGAAGGCTAGCACCGAGTGAGTATGGCAAGGGAAGTATTTCTAGTTAAATAATGAGACTAGATTAAAAAGCATGCCCTTCATATTTCCTTAACCATGTGCCTACATGGGATGTGTCTAAGTTCTACCATTGGCAAGTAGAACAACCTCATCGGAGTAGGATAGAACTCCGGATTCCATGCTTTGCTACCATGGTCTATGTTGGTTAGTGCCTATTCTCATCATATTCGATACCTATTAGAATTAGAGAAGTTCTATTTGGTTTAGGTGGTGGTATGAGACGCTATCTAGACATTGCACAATATGCTTTGAAGATGTTAGTTAGAGTCCCTAGATCTTCATCAAGACCATTATTTGAATGTCCTTTATGTGATGTATGTCTCTTAAATGAACTAATGAACTAATGACTTAATGATATAAGGTATGTAAATTAATAAGTACCTAATCTAAAGTGACTTAACGATTCCTTAGTTAAAGCGTGAACAGGGTATAAAGGATGATCTCTTCATGTCTTATCTATGGAACTCTTGAGAATGACTCTAGTTAGGGAAGTTGCTTGTTATGTTTGACATGATCTAAACTTAGGAAGTCTTAAGGATTATTTAGTTAGCCTTGAAGAGGATGTATGGGTGTTCTCTTCTAGAAGTACTTAAGTAAGTCTTTTGATAGCCTTGGTAAGGGAAATTGTCATATTATGTATGTCATGTATGTTGATGTATTATAGGTATGTATGTGTCTCAATATGAGTAATCTTGAGGATAGTTTAGGTACATCTAGAGAGGGTGTATGGGAGGTATCTCTTTGTGTGACTTAAGAGAATGTTAGGATAGCTTTAGTGAGAAGACTACATGCTAGGAAGTGTTTAAAAGGGGAAAGAAAGTACTTGACTGTTACAGTGAAGCAATTCACTGTACAGTGAATATAGCTTACTGGAAAGTGAGTTCTAAAGATTCGATATTGGTTTTAAATGTTTTCTTATGTGATTCTAAGTTGATAAATAATGTTCTTATGATGATATTATGATATTCAAATGAAAAGATGCATATTTCCAATGAATGTCCGTTTTCATGATTTTTATGCATAAGTCATACTTAGTACATGTGGTTGTACTAATTCCATGCTTTTATCTATCTATATAGTTCTTGGTAGGTGAAGAGATTTTGGGAAGAAGAATCGCATTAGAAGATCCTTTAAGAAAAGTTGAAGTATCTCCTCACTTGACTCGAGGTCATATATGTCTTTTATGTTTCTATTGAAGTATTGTAATAGACTATATAGTAGTATGTTTTCTATTTTGTATGTGCCGTGTGCCAAGTACTCTTGTGTCTTAAGATGATGAGATTGAGTCTTAGTATTTCCTATTACTTCTATTTGAAATAGTTTGTAAGACTATGATATTGTTTTATGAAAAGTTTTAATTCTGCACTATTTTTCATTATATATATGCGATGAATGATATGAATGGATTGTATGAGACCTTCGAGAGGTCGAGTACGCACTTCACAATCTAAGATTGTGCCCTATATTCTAGGGTGAGGTTTCGTGATGTGACAAGCTTGGTATCAGAGCCATGTGGTGAAAGTAGTCTTAGGAATCAAAAAGTCTCATCAAGTCACGTCTAGTAGAGTCTTGAACATCGGTGTGAATAACGACACATCTATGGGCGAGAGGCTATAGGACGATAGAGTTTCCCTTCTTTTCTACTCCTATGTCATGCGGTAGAATAAATGTTATGAGTATCCTTCTAAATGTGTTTCCTTGTGTTTCTAGGAGATGAATACTATAAGGATGGCCGCTAGAAGGTTGGAAGAGGAAAGGGTGAATGAGGAAGTTCCTCTTCAAGTTGAGCAAGTTCTTCAAGATGGGAAAGGTGTCCAAGGTGCTCAAGGTGCTCCAGTTCCTCCCCAAGGTGATCATTCCCCTAATGTGGAAGGAGGTAATGAGGTTCCGGTGGTTCCCCCAAAATTGACTAATCGAGAGATTAGAGAGGCTTTGCTTGCTGTATCCCGAGCCGTAACTACTCAAGCTAATTTTAATATGGTGCCTAGGGTGAATGTTTTGGAGAGCACTATGACCTATAGGCTGAGAGACTTTGTGAGGATAATCCTCCAATCTTTCTTGTCTCTAAGGTAGATGAGGATCCCCAACTGTTCATTGATGGTGTGTACAAGCTATTGAGTGATATGGGGGTTACATCTAGGGAGAAGGCGGAGTTGGCTTTGTCTCAATTGAGAGATGTGTCTCAAATTTGGTACACTCAATGGAAGGATAATAGGCCGGTGGAGTCGGATCCTATTGAGTGGGAAGAATTTAAGGAAGCTTTTCTTGGTAAGTACTTTCCCCGTGAGAGGAGGGAAGTGAAAGTAGAGGAGTTTATCAATTTCAATCAAGGCAATATGAGTGTTGAGGAATACTCTTTGAAATTCTCAACTTTGTCTAGATATGCACCCTCTCTAGTGTCTAATCCAAGGGATGAAATGAGTTGCTTTGTGACGGGTGTAGCCGACTTAGTGAAGGAAGAATGCCGTATGGCTATGCTACATGATTATATGACCTTATATAGACTCATGGTGTATGCAAAATCAATTGAAGTGTCTAAACTTAGGAGGATGTCAAGAAACTTGAAAAGGAGTGGCACTAGTGATCAAGTGCAACCTAGGTTCAAAAAGAGGGCTCAAACTCAAGATAGACCTAGTGCTACTAAGGTGAAATTTGAGAAAGGAGGTGGTTCTCAAAATGGCAAACCTACATGTGCCACTTGTGGTATGAAACATTATGGTGAGTGTCTAGTGGGTACCGGAATTTGTTTTGGATGTGGAAAAGATGGACACAAAGTGAGAAATAGTCCTAACATTGCTTCTAGAGGAAAAGAGGGTAATAAAGTTGATCCTAGTGTTTCAAAGGATGATGCTCCAACAAAGAGGCGTTTCTATGCACTCCGGACTAGAGGAGAGAATCCGGATGATAGTGATGATGATGTTGGTAAGTCCTTGTCTTTCTCTTGTTGTAATATGAGTTCCTTCTAAGTGGGAGAGTATGGCTAGATAGATGTGCTAGTTGTTGCATGTGCATGATATTTAGGAGTTCGGTTGAAATTGAATTTCATTAACTTCTTGAATTGTGTGTTTTATTGAGATATGAGCATGTTGTAAAAGTTGTAAATATGATGTTACCTTTCATATTAGCATGTCTATATCATGAATTGCCTAAAATTGCATTTTTAGAAAATTGGCCTAAAATCACTGTAGCCTGGAAACTACTCACTGTAAAAAATTTCAAAATGTGACTAATTGATTCTTTGGTCTCAAATTGTTGTAACTTGGTTAAAACTGATGTATATGTGTATGATATCAAATATAAAATGAGTTTTTGCTATTTGGAATGAAGAATGTGAGTTCTGTAGCATAATGAGTTATAGGAGTTATTCTAGTTTCTTGTTGCGTTGTGATTCTCTTTATTATGTGAAATTGATTTTTTCTTCTTGATAATATGTTATATGTTTGGTTATGTGCTTATAGTTGATTCTCTATTCTTGGAAGTGTTCGGAGAGTGAGAAGTGTCATTCGAGGACGAATGTTGTCCAAGTGGGAGAGAATGTAAGATTTCGAAAATGACATAGGTGAACTAGAGACTAACATTGTTTCAAGGTGGTATAAGGTCCTAATATTGTTTATTATATGGTATTGAGGCAGTGCCTAAAGTATTAGGTGCATTGGAAGTCAAACGTCAAGGGACGACCAGGACGTTCGACGACTAAGTCACCTAAGTGCCTCATATGTGGTTCTATGGGTTGACGTGTGATTCATGATATTGTGAAGTCCTTAAATGAGTTATTATGGTATATTTAGGCAGTGTGTCAGGTTTCGAGATGTTTGGAGGTCAAACGCTCAAGAACGTCCATGACGTTCGAAAGATGTGCCTTGAAATGACCTTGTTGTCTAGGCATGTTTCGTCGAGTTTTAAGTGTTTGTTTTTGGTGAAAATATGTGAGAGATCCTAAACTCATATACGAGCATGTTTGGATTTAAAACGTCCGGAAAATACCCCAAGGACCATCCAAAGGTCCTTGAGGAAGGACCCAAAAGTTGGTGTCCAAGTCTGCCTAGACAGCCCAAACGACTAGGCAATCGACAGCTCGTGGGGCAGTCGACGCCCTTTAGATGGGTGATATTGGTGGATACTTATTTGTGGGAGAGAAGAACCAAAGTAAAGTCTCTTAACCCAACGACGGAAGGACAGGATGGTCCGTTTGTGGAAAACGGTCCTCGACTGCCAACCGTCGATCGCACTGGTTCCCTGCGCAGGTTCACTGTAAGTTGAGGGGTGAACTTGTAAATTTACCCCAATTCAAAATAAGGACTTTGGAGGTTCCTAAGGGTTCTTTTTGGTATTTTAAATGTGTATTTAAGTCTTTATCACTTAGAAAATTTCATTCTTCAAAATCAAAACCCAAAAATCCCTTAGAAATTTTCCAAGACTCCATTAAAGCTAAAGCTCAAGGAAGAGCTTGGATTGGTGAATTGAGTGGAGATTCTTCATCAAATAGGAGGATTAGAATTTTTGAGGCATGGATTTTGATCCTTGAAACTCGTTTCATCAAGGAGCCCAACTTTCAAAGATGTTTTCTAAAGTTTTCAAAAGATGAATTGACCTATTTCATGATCTACCATGGGTTCTTGCATTAATGGTTTTTAATCATTGCTTAGTGATTAAATTGTGGTTATTAAGGTGATTTTAACTCAATTAACCTATGAACCCATGTAATTGATGAACCCTAGTTTTTAACTAATTTGTAGGTTACTTGATATTGGTCTAATGCTTATGAATTAATGTTTAGTTTCTTATGGGCTTTCTAATTATATATGAATTGTATTCAATTGTTGTCTAATTGGTCTTAGATTGTTAAATATAAAATTAATAGACTTAGATTTCATTGAGTATAATAGTTTATGTATTGAATTGATGTTCATGGCCATGGGTAAGGGCCTTATGATATTGAATTGGGTGATTTGACATTGGCTTGAAGTGTTGAGGATGAAGAGGTGGTACGCTGCCCTATTTCCTTTTTATTAATGTTATTTAGACTTCAATTATGGTTTGATTTGTTTGGTCCACTTATGGTGTCGGTGTTATTTGAATTGATGTGGCCTTGTCGGCGTTATTTTAAGTATATTGATGATCATGGCCTTGTCGGCACTACTTGAAGTTATATGGCTATTTGTGTAGTTTATTTTGTGATATATTATTATATCTACCTATATGTGAAAGTATGTGTTAGTCTATTGATGATAATAGGTAATCATGTTATGATATGGTTATGTGTTAAGTGTGTAGTCTTAGAGTTGTTACATGGTTGTTCCTAACTTGAATATATGAGTCTGTAATGATTATGTAGATGATGTTAAGGTAATGAATAGGTTGACTAAATGATGTTAAGGGTCATTCCTAGGTGTCTAAATAATGTATGCTATATCAATAAAATAAAGTCTGTTGTGTCTTGTTTAGGTAGACTTGTGTCCCTTACTTGATGCTTGTATAAATGTGAATATGTGATGTCTTGACTTAGGAGCCTAAAGTGTATTCGTATTGAATGAAATGAATGTTAAGTGAGACCTTGGATGATGATAAGAGGGTCCTTTATGTGAAACCTTGAACCAAGTGGTAAGGTTATGAAACTTGAAGTTGAAATCCGTAATGGTATCCTTCATGTAATGAATGATGGACTTAAGGTTGATTGGCTGGAACGACATCATATCAATCCTTAGGAAAGTCGTAATGAGCTTCTTGTCGCCATAGTGAGATAGCCCTAGTGGACCTTGCTTTGGTAGGGTAAATGTAATTGGGTCATGACCATGATATGGGACCCATTTGTATGAACCTTAGTGTGATTAATCTATGAGAACGAAGGCTAGCACCGAGTGAGTATGGTAAGGGAAGTAGTTCTAGTTAAAGAATGAGACTAGATTACAAAGCATGCCCTTCATATTTCCTTAACCATGTGCCTACATGGGATGTGTCTAAGTTCTACCATTGGCAAGTAGAACAACCTCATCGGAGTAGGATAGAACTCCGGATTCCATGCTTTGCTACCATGGTCTATGTGGTTATTGCCTATTCTCATCATATGGGATACCTATTAGCATTAGAGAAGTTCTATGGTTTAGGTGGTGGTATGGGACGCTATCTAGACATTGCACAATAGGCTTTGAAGATGTTAGTAAGAGTCCCTAGGTCTTCTCAAGACCATTATTTGAATGTCCTTTATGTGATGTATGTCTCTTAAATGAACTAATGAACTAATGACTTAATGATATAAGGTATGTAAATTAATAAGTACCTAATCTAAAGTGACTTAACGATTCCTTAGTTAAAGCGTGAACAGGGTATAAAGGATGATCTCTTCATGTCTTATCTATGGAACTCTTGAGAATGACTCTAGTTAGGGAAGTTACTTGTTATGTTTGACATGATCTAAACTTAGGAAGTCTTAAGGATTATTTAGTTAGCCTTGAAGAGGATGTATGGGTGTTCTCTTCTAGAAGTACTTAAGTAAGTCTTTTGATAGCCTTGGTAAGGGACATTTTCATATTATGTATGTCATGTATGTTGATGTATTATAGGTGTGTATGTGTCTCAATATGAGTAATCTTGAGGATCGTTTAGGTACATCTAGAGAGGGTGTATGGGAGGTATCTCTTTGTGTGACTTAAGAGAATGTTAGGATAGCTTTAGTGAGAAGACTACATGCTAGGAATTGTTTAAAAGGGGAAAGAAAGTACTTGACTGTTACAGTGAAGCAATTCACTGTACAGTGAATATAGCTTACTGGAAAGTGAGTTCTAAAGATTCGATATTGGCTTTAAATGTTTTCTTATGTGATTCTAAGTTGATAAATAATGTTCTTATGATGATATTATGATATACAAATGAAAAGATGCATATTTCCAATGAATGTCCGTTTTCATGATTTTTATGGATAAGTCATACTTAGTACATGTGGTTGTACTAATTCCATGCTTTTATCTATCTATATAGTTCTTGGTAGGTGAAGAGATTTTGGGAAGAAGAATCAGATTAGAAGATCCTTTAAGAAAAGTTGAAGTATCTCCTCACTTGACTCGAGGTCATATATATCTTTTATGTTTCTATTGAAGTATTGTAATACACTATATAGTAGTATGTTTTCTATTTTCTATGGGACATGTGCCAAGCACTCTTGTGTCTTAAGATGATGAGATTGAGTCTTAATATTTCCTATTACTTCTATTTGAAAGAGTTTGTAAGACTATGATATTGTTTTATGAAAAGTTTTAATTCCGCACTATTTTTCATTATATATATGCGATGAATGATATGAATGGATTGTATGAGACCTTCGAGAGGTCGAGTACGCACTTCACAATCCGAGATTGTGCCCTATCTTCTAGGGTGTGGTTTCGTGATGTGAAAAGCTTGGTATCAGAGCCATGTGGTGAAAGTAGTCTTAGGAATCAAAAAGTCTCATCAAGTCACGTTTAGTAGAGTCTTGAACATCGGTGTGAATAGCGACACATCTATGGGCGAGAGGCTATAGGACGATAGAGTTTCCCTTCTTTTCTACTCCTATGTCATGCGGTAGAGTAAATGTTATGAGTATCCTTCTAAATGTGTTTCCTTGTGTTTCTAGGAGATGAATACTATAAGGATGGCCGCTAGAAGGTTGGAAGAGAAAAGGGTGAATGAGGAAGTTCCTCTTCAAGTTGAGCAAGTTGAGCAAGTTCTTCAAGATGGGAAAGGTGTCCAAGGTGCTCAAGGTGCTCCAGTTCCTCCCCAAGGTGATCATTCACCTAATGTGGAAGGAGGTAATGAGGTTCCGGTGGTTCCCCCGAAATTGACTAATCGAGAGATTAGAGAGGCTTTGCTTGCTGTATCCCGAGCCGTAACTACTCAAGCTAATTTTAATATGGTGCCTAGGGTGAATGTTTTGGAGAGCACTATGACCTATAGGCTGAGAGACTTTGTGAGGATAATCCTCCAATCTTTCTTGTCTCTAAGGTAGATGAGGATCCCCAAGTGTTCCTTGATGGTGTGTACAAGCTATTGAGTGATATGGGGGTTACATCTAGGGAGAAGGCGGAGTTGGCTTCGTCTCAATTGAGAGATGTGTCTCAAATTTGGTACACTCAATGGAAGGATAATAGGCCGGTGGAGTCGGATCCTATTGAGTGGGAAGAATTTAAGAAAGCTTTTCTTGGTAAGTACTTTCCCCGTAAGAGGAGGGAAGTGAAAGTAGAGGGGTTTATCAATCTCAATCAAGGCAATATGAGTGTTGAGGAATACTCTTTGAAATTCTCAACTTTTTCTAGATATGCACCCTCTCTAGTGTCCAATCCAAGGGATAAAATGAGTCGCTTTGTGACGGGTGTAGCCGACTTAGTGAAGGAAGAATGTCGTATGGCTATGCTACATGATTATATGACCTTATATAGACTCATGGTTGTATGCACAATCAATTGAAGAGTCTAAACTTAGGAGGATGTCAAGAAACTTGAAAAGGAGTGGCACTAGTGATCAAGTGCAACCTAGGTTCAAAAAGAGCGCTCAAACTCAAGATAGACCTAGTGCTCCTAAGGTGAAATTTGAGAAAGGAGGTGGTTCTCAAAATGGCAAACCTACATGTTCCACTTGTGGTAAGAAACATTATGGTGAGTGTCTAGTGGGTACTGGAATTTGTTTTGATGTGGAAAAGATGGACACAAAGTGAGAGATAGTCCTAACATTGCTTCTAGAGCAAAAGAGGGTAATAAAGTTGATCATAGTGTTTCAAAGGATGATGCTCCAACAAAGAGGCGTTTCTATGCACTCCGGACTAGAGGAGAGAATCCGGATGATAGTGATGATGATGTTGGTAAGTCCTTCTCTTTCTCTTGTTGTGATATGAGTTCCTTCTAAGTGGGAGAGTATGGCTAGATAGATGTGCTAGTTGTTGCATGTGCATGATGTTTAGGAGTTCGGTTGAAATTGAATTTCATTAACTTCTTGAATTGTGTCTTTTATTGATCTATGAGCATGTTGTAAAAGTTGTTAATATGATGTTACCTTGCATATTAGCATGTCTATATCATGAATTGCCTAAAATTGCATTTTTAGAAAATTGGCCTAAAATCACTTTAGCCTGGAAACTGCTCACTCTAAAAAATTTCAAAATGTGACTAATTGATTCTTTCGCCTCAAATTGTTGTAACTTGGTTAAAACTGATGTATATGTGTATGATATCAAATATAAAATGAGTTTTTGCTATTTGGAATGAAGAATGTGAGTTCTGTAGCATAATGAGTTATAAGAGTTATTCTAGTTTCTTGTTGCGTTGTGATTCTCTTTATTATGTGAAATTGATTTTTTCTTCTTGATAATATGTTATATGGTTTGGTTATGTGCTTATAGTTGATTCTCTATTCTTGGAAGTGTTCGGAGAGTGGCAAGTGTCTTTCGAGGACGAATGTTGTCCAAGTGGGGGAAAATGTAAGATCACGAAAATGACATAGGTGAACTAGAGCCTAACATTGTTTCAAGGTGGTATAAGGTCCTAATGTTGTTTATTATATGGTATTGAGGCAGTGCCTAAAGTATTAGGTGCATTGGAAGTCAAACGTCAAGGGACGACCAGGACGTTCGACGACTAAGTCACCTAAGTTCCTCATATGTGGTTCTATGGGTTGACGTGTGATTCATGATATTGTGAAGTACTTAAATGAGTTATTATGGTATATTTAGGAAGTGTGTCAGGTTTCGAGATGTTTGGAGGTCAAACGCTCAAGAACGTCCATGACGTTCGAAAGATATGCCTTGAAATGACCTTGTGTGTATAGGCATGTTTCGTCGAGTTTTAAGTGTTTGTTTTTGGTGAAAATAATGTGAGAGATCCTAAACTCATATACGAGCATGTTTGGATTTAAAACGTCCGGGAAAATACCCCCAAGGACCATCCAAAGGTCCTTGAGGAAGGACCCAAAAGTTGGTGTCCAAGTCTGCCTAGACAGCCCCAAACGACTGAGGCAATCGACAGCTCGTGGGGCACTCGACGCCCTTTAGATGGGTGATATTGGTGGATACTTATTTGTGGGAGAGAAGAGACCAAAGTAAAGTCTCTTAACCCAACGACGGAAGGACAGGATGGTCCGTTTGTGGACAAACGGTCCGTCGACTGCCAACCGTCGATCGCACTGGTTCCCTGCGCAGGTTCACTGTAAGTTGAGGGGTGAACTTGTAAATTTATCCCAATTCAAAATAAGTACTTTGGAGGTTCCTAAGGGTTCTTTTTGGTATTTTAAATGTGTATTTAAGTCTTTATCACTTAGAAAATTTCATTCTTCAAAATCAAAACCCAAAAATCCCTTAGAAATTTTCCAAGACTCCATTAAAGCTAAAGCTCAAGGAAGAGCTTGGATTGGTGAATTGAGTGGAGATTCTTCATCAAATAGGAGGATTATAATTTTTGAGGCATGGATTTTGATCCTTGAAACTCGTTTCATCAAGGAGCCCAACTTTCAAAGACGTTTTCTAAAGTTTTCAAAAGATGAATTGACCTATTTCATGATCTACCATGGGTTCTTGCATTAATGGTTTTTAATCATTGCTTAGTGATTAAATTATGGTTATTAAGGTGATTTTAACTCAATTAACCTATGAACCCATGTAATTGATGAACCCTAGTTTTTAACTAATTTGTAGGTTACTTGATATTGGTCTAATGCTTATGAATTAATGTTTAGTTTCTTATGGGCTTTCTAATTATATATGAATTGTATTCAATTGTTGTCTAATTGGTCTTATATTGTTAAATATCAAAATGAATAGACTTAGATTTCATTGAGTATAATAGTGTATGTATTGAATTGATGTTCATGGCCATCGGTAAGGGCCTTATGATATTGAATTGGGTGATTTGACATTGGCTTGAAGTGTTGAGGATGAAGAGGTGGTACGCTGCCCTATTTCATTTTTATTAATGTTATTTAGACTTAAATTATGGTTTGATTTGTTTGGTCCACTTATGGTGTCGGTGTTATTTGAATTGATGTGGCCTTGTCGGCGTTATTTTAAGTATATTGATGATCATGGCCTTGTCGGCACTACTTGAAGTTATATGGCTATTTGTGTAGTTTATTTTGTGATATATTATTATATCTACCTATATGTGAAAGTATGTGTTAGTCTATTGATGATAATAGGTAATCATGTTATGTTATGGTTATGTGTTAAGTGTGTAGTCTTAGAGTTGTTACATGGTTGTTCCTAACTTGAATATATGAGTCTGTAATGATTATCTAGATGATGTTAAGGTAATGAATAGGTTGACTAAATTATGTTTAGGGTCATTCCAAGGTGTCTAAATAATGTATGCTATATCAATAAAATAAAGTATGTTGTGTCTTGGTAAGTACTTTCCCCGTGAGAGGAGGGAAGTGAAAGTAGAGGAGTTTATCAATCTCAATCAAGGCAATATGAGTGTTGAGAAATACTCTTTGAAATTCTCAACTTTGTCTAGATATGCACCCTCTCTAGTGTCTAATCCAAGGGATGATATGAGTCGCTTTGTGACGGGTGTAGCCGACTTAGTGAAGGAAGAATGTCGTATGTCTATGCTACATGATTATATGACCTTATATAGACTCATGGTGTATGCACAATCAATTGAAGAGTCTAAACTTAGGAGGATGTAAAGAAACTTGAAAAGGAGTGGTGCTAGTGATCAAGTGCAACCTAGGTTCAAAAAGAGGGATCAAACTCAAGATAGACCTAGTGCTCCTAAGGTGAAATTTGAGAAAGGAGGTGGTTCTCAAAATGGCAAACCTACATGTGCCACTTGTGGTAATAAACATTATGGTGAGTGTCTAGTGGGTACCGGAATTTGTTTTGGATGTGGAAAAGATGGACACAAAGTGAGAGATAGTCCTAACATTGCTTCTAGAGGAAAAGAGGGTAATAAAGTTGATCCTAGTGTTTCAAAGGATGATGCTCCAACAAAGAGGCGTTTCTATGCACTCCGTACTAGAGGAGAGAATCCGGATGATAGTGATGATGATGTTGGTAAGTCCTTGTCTTTATCTTGTTGTGATATGAGTTCCTTCTAAGTGGGAGAGTATGGCTAGATAGATGTGCTAGTTGTTGCATGTGCATGATGTTTATGAGTTTGGTTGAAATTGAATTTCATTAACTTCTTGAATTGTGTCTTTTATTGATCTATGAGCATGTTCTAAAAGTTGTTAATATGATGTTACCTTGCATATTAGCATGTCTATATCATGAATTGCCTAAAATTACATTTTTAGAAAATTGGCCTAAAATCACTGTAGCCTGGGAAACTGCTCACTGTAAAAAATTTCAAAATGTGACTAATTGATTCTTTGGTATAAAATTGTTGTAACTTGGTTAGAACTGATGTATATGAGTATGATATCGAATATAAAATGAGTTTTTGCTATTTGGAATGAAGCATGTGAGTTTTGTAGAATAATGAGTTATAGGAGCTATTCTAGTTTCTTGTTGTGTTGTGATTCTCTTTATTATGTGAAATTGATGTTTTCTCCTTGATAATGTGCTATATGTTTTGGTTATGTTCTGCTATTTCATTCTCGATTCTTGGAAGTGTTTGGAGAGTGGCAAGTGTCATTCGAGGACGAATGTTGTCCAAGTGGGGGAAAATGTAAGATCACGAAAATGACATAGGTGAACTAGAGCCTAACATTGTGTCAAGGTGGTATAAGGTCCTAATATGGTCTATTATACGGTATTGAGGCAGTGTCTAAAGTATTAGGTGCATTGGAAGTCAAACGTCAAGGGACGACTAGGACGTTTGACGACTAAGTCACCTAAGTGCCTCATATGTGGTTCTATGTGTTTATGTGTGATTCATGATATTGTGAAGTTATTAAATGAATTATTATAGTATATTTAGTCATTGTGTCAAGTTTCGAGAATTTTGGAGGTCAAATGCTCAAGAACGTCCATGACGTTCGAAAGATGTGCCTTGAAATGACCTTCTGTGTCTAGGCATATTTCGTCGCGTTTTACGTGTTCGTTTTGGGTGAAAATCATGTGAGAGGTCCTAAACTCATACACGAGAATGTTTGGGTTGGAAACATCCGGGAAAATATCCCCAAGAACCATCCAAGGGTCCATGTGGAAGGACCCAAAAGTTGGTGTCCAAGTCTTCCTAGACAACCTTAAACCACAGAGGCACTCGATGGCTCGTGGGACAGTCGACGCCCCGTCGATGGGTGCCATTGGTGGAGACTTAGTCTTGGGAGCGAAGAGACCAAATTCAAGTCTCTCACCCAACGATGGAAGGGCAGGACGGTCCGTCTGTGAACAAATGGTCCGTCGACTTCCAACAGTCGATGGCACTGGTTCCCTGAGCAGGTGTACTGTAAGTTTAGGGGTGAACTTTTAATTTCACCCCACTTCCAAATAAGGACTTTGGAGGTTCCTAAGGGTTCTTTTGGGTATTTTAAATGTGTATTTATGTCTTTAACACTTAGAATATTTCATTCTTCAAAATCAAAACCCCAAAATCCCTTAGAAATTCCCCAAGACTCCATTAAAGCTAAAGCTCAAGGAAGAGCTTGGATTAGTGAATTGAGTGGAGATTCTCATCAAATTGGAGGATTAGCATTGTTGAGGTATGGCTTTTGATCCTTCAAACTCGTTTCATCAAGGATCCCAACTTTCAAACATGTTTTCTAAAGTTTTCAAAAGATGAATTGACCTATTTCATGATCTACCATGGGTTCTTGCATTAATAGTATTTAATCATTGTTTAGTGATTGAATTATGTTTATTAAGGTGATTTTAAATCAATTAACCTATGAACCCATGTAATTGATGAAACCTAGTTTTCGACTAATTTATGGGTTACTTGATATTGGTCTAAGCTTATGAATTAATGTGTAGTTTCTTATTGGCTTTCTTATGATATAAGAATTGTATTCAATTGTTGTCTAATTGGTCTTAGATTGTTGAATCTATAATGAATTGGCTTAGATTTTATTGAGTATAATAGTTTATGTATTGAATTGATGTTCATGGCCATGGGTAAGGGCCTTATGATATTGAATTGGGTGATTTGGCATTGGCTTGAAGTGTTGAGGATGACGAGGTGGTACGCTGCCCTATTTCCTTTTTATTAATTTTATTTAGACTTCAATTATGTTGTGATTTTATTGGTCCACTTATGGTGTCGGTTATATGTGAATTTATGTGGCCTTGTCTGCGTTATTTTAAGTATATTGATGATCATGGCCTTGTCGGCACTACTTGAAGTTATATGGCTATTTGTGTAGTTTATTTTGTGATGTATTATTATATCTACCTATATGTTAAAGTATGTGTTAGTCTATTGATGATATTAGGTAATCATGTTATGCTATTGCTATGTGTTAAGTGTGTAGTCTTAGAGTTGTTACATGGTTGTTCCTAACTTGAATATATGGGTCTATAATGATTATGTAGATGATGTTAAGGTAATGAATAGGTTGACTAAATGATGTTAAGCGTCATTCCTAGGTGTCTAAAGAATGTATGCTATATGAATAAAATAAAGTTTGTTGTGTCCTGTTTAGGTAGACTTCTGTCCCTTACTTGATGCTTTTATAAATGTGAATATGAGATGTCTTGACTTAGGAACCTAAAGTGTCTTAGTATTGAACGAATGAATGTAAAGTGAGACCTTGAATGATGATAAGAGGGTACCTTATGGGAAACCTTGTACCAAGTGGTAAGGTTATGAAACTTGAAGTCGAAATCCGTAATGGTATCCTTAATGTAATGAATGATGGAATTAAGGTTGATTGGACGGAACGGCATCATATCAATCCTTAGGAAAGTCATGATGAGCTTCTTGTCGCCATAGTGAGATAGCCCTAGTGGACCTTGCTTTGGTAGGGTAAATGTGATTGGGTCATGAACATGATATGGGACACATTTGTATGAACCTTAGTGTGACTTAATCTATGATAAAGAAGGCTAGCACCGAGTGAGTATGGAAAGGGAAGTAATTCTCGCTAAAGAATGAGACTAAATTACAAAGCATGCCCTTCATATTTCCTTAACCAAGTGCCTACATGGGATGTGTCTAAGTTCTACCATTGGCAAGTAGAACAACCTCATCGGAGTAGGATAGAACTCCGGATTTCATGCTTTGCTACCGTGGTCTATGTTGGTTATTGCCTATTCTCAGCATATGGGATACCTATTAGCATTAGAGAAGTTCTATTTGGTTTAGGTGGTGGTATGGGACGCTATCTAGACATTGCACAATAGGCTTTGAAGATGTTAGTTAGAGTCCCTAGGTCTTCTTCAAGACCATTATTTGAATGTCCTTTATGTGATGTATGTCTCTTAAATGAACTAATGAGCTAATGACTTAATGATATAAGGTATGTAAATGAATAAGTACCTAATCTAAAGTGACTTAAGTATTCCTTAGTTAAAGTGTGAACAGGGTATAAAGGACGATCTCTTCATGTCTTATCTATGGAACTCTTGAGAATGACTCTAGTTAAGGAAGTTGCTTGTTATGTTTAACATGATCTAAACTTAGGAATTCTTAAGGATTATTTAGTTAGCCTTGAAGAGGATGTATGGGCGTTCTCTTCTAGAAGTACTTAAGTAAGTCTTTTGATAACCTTGGTAAGGGAGATTGTCATATTATGTATGTCATGTATGTTGATGTATTATAGGTGTGTATGTGTCTCAATATGAGTAATCGTGAGGATTGTTTAGGCACATCTAGAGAGGGTGTATGGGCGGTCTCTCTTTGTGTGACTTATGAGAATCTTAGGATAGCTTTAGTTAGAAGACTACATGCTAGGAAGTGTTTAAAAGGGGAAAGAAAGTACTTCACTGTTACAGTGAATATAGCTTACTGGAAAGTGAGTTCTAAAGATTTGATATTGGTTTTAAATGTTTTCTTATGTGACTCTAAGTTGATAAATGTTGTTTTTATGATGATATTATGATATTAATGAAAAGATGGATTTTTCCAATAAATGTCCGTTTTCCTGATTTTTATGCATAAGCCATATTTAGTAATGTGGTTGTACTAATTCCATGCTTTTATTATCTATATAGTTTTGGTAGTGAGAGATTTCTGGGAAGAAGACTTGGATTAGAAGATCGTTCAAGAGAAGTTTAAGTATGTCCTCACTTGACTCGAGGGCATATATGTCTTTTATGTTTCTATTGAAGTATTGTAATAGACTATATAGTAGTATGTTTTCTATTTCGTATGGGCCGTGTATCAAGTACTCTTGTGTCTTAAGATGATGAGATTGAGACTTAGTATTTCATATTACTTCTATATGAAAGAGTTTTTAAGACTATGATATTGTTTTATGAAAAAAATTAATTCCGCACTACTTTTCATTATGTATATGTGATGAATGATATGAATGACTTGTATGAGACCTCCTAGAGGTCGAGTACGCACGTCACAATCCGAGATTGTGCCCTATCTTCTATGGTGTGTTTTCGGGATGTGACACAAAATGAGAAAGATCTTAACAGCAAGGATGCAAGAATCATATCTATGCAACCTAATTATTATAAATATTCTATTTAAAAATTCATAATGGTCAATGATGATCAAGCATTGAATATTACAGCCTTACAGACTCAATATCTGACCCCTTCTCCCACAGTTCCACCTTATAATATTTGCCAAACCAATACTATCCCCACTATGGATGAATATGCCCCAGACAATTCTGAAGATGATATAGATGTAGACAATCAATCCCTACAAGACACTGATGATGATATGAGACTAGTGAGCTTCTAATTCAAGCTTTTAGTCCCAATAATCATCAGAGCCTTCAAGAAGACATCCAACAGGTGGCTGACAGTCAAGGTCTGTCTCCAAGGGGTCTACAGTATGACAAATTCAAGTTCAATAAACAAGACATCAACACTGTCACTTCAGGCAGATTAAACACTAAACTCTTTACATCCAGATCATCCCAATGATTAATACAATCATATGGAATGTGAGGGGAATCAACACTCAGGGAGTTGTGGAAAGATTGAAAATTCTTAAGAAAATCCATCATCTCTCTATTATTGATATATTAGAACCATGCTATGATAAGGATCATATCCAAAGCTTCAAAAAACAATTAGCCATGGACAATTCTTTTAGTAATTGTATTGGCAAAATTTAGCTGTTTTGGAACTTAGACATAGATTGTAAAATCTTGGAAGAGGATGAACAATAAATTACTAGTAACCTTAGTCACAATGATCTTCAAATTCATTTCATCATCACTTTTGTGTATGCTAAATATAAAGAACAACTCAGAAGGCCATTGTGGGATATGAAGCTTCACCAGTCCACTGTTAACAGTAAACCTTGATGCTCAGTAGGGGATTTCAATGTGATTACTTCCACTGATGAAAACATGGTAGTTGTTCCGTATAACATGAGGAAAATTTTGGATTTCATTGCTGTCATTAAGGCCCGTGGTGTTCTAGACTTGGGCTTTAGTGGGAAAAAAATTAGATGGTCCAACAAAAGGGGCATTAATCACAGAATTTGGAAAAGACTCGACATGGCCATGGTTAATGATAAATGGTTAGAGAAGATGCCCCAAACTACCATCACTCATTTATGGTTAGAGAAGATGCCCAAAACTACCATCACTCATCTACCTTCTATGGGGTCAGACCACTGTCCTCTCTTTATGGAAATGATTTCAAAGGAAGAGACTCACACTAAGTACTTCAAATTTCTTAACTGTTGGGTGGATCATCCAAATTTTTTGGAGACTATCAAAGCATGTTGGGAAATGGAAGTAGAGGGTAATGGTATGTGGACTCGTATGTGGAGATTGAATCAAAAACTGAAAAGACTTTCTAACACATTAAGTTCTTGGTACAAAAAGAAAATTTGGTGACATTTTCCTTAAGGTAAAAAAATATGAGGAAAAAGTCAAGAATGCTGAGGACGACAACCTTATTCAGAATCACAATAACACCAACAGGGTTGTTCTCCATGAGCTCAGTGCAGAATACATTAGGTACCTGAAGTTGGAAGACTGTATCATGAGACAAAAAAGACAATTATAGTGGTTCTAAGATGGTGATGCTAACACTAAATATTTCCATTCCCTTATAAGGGGAAGGAGAAGAAGGTTATTCATTCACGGAATCCTCAGAAATGATGGGGAATGGTTACAAGGAGATGACAACATTGTTGATGCTTCTTGTGACCATTTTCAGGAATTGTTCACATGAGAGGATAAACACATTAATGAAGAAACTTTAGAGTGTATTCCTAGAATGGTTCAACATGATCAAAATGAGAGATTAACTAACCTTCCTTCTATGGAAGAGCTTAAATAAGTTGTGTTTTCTATAAGCCCTACCTCTTCAGCAGGTCCAGATGCCATGAATGGGTACTTCTTCGAGAAGACTTGGCACATTATCAAAGAGGATTTATTTGAGGTCATTCAAGTCTATTTCAGTGGCCAAATGATACCTAAATATTTCTCTCATTCTTGTATATTTATTCTTCCTAAAGTAACTAATCCTACTAAGCTTACTAAGTTTAGACCTATTAGCTTAAGCAATTTTACTAGTATAATCATTTCAAAGCTAATTAGTTCTAGACTTAGTCCCATCCTTCCTAACTTGATTACTACTAAACAATCTGAGTTTGTCAAAGGTAGAAGCATTTAGAGAATATTATGCTAGCCCAGGAAATTATCCATCAAATCAAGCAACCCAATATTGGGATTAATGTAATCATGAAGCTTGACATGGCCAAAGCCTATGACAGAGTTTCATGGTCTTACACTTGTCTGGTTCTGAGAAAGATGGGGTTTGATAAGGTCTTCATTGACATGGTATGGAGGATCATGGCCAACAATTTGTACTCTATTATTGTCAATTGTAAGAGGTATGGTTTTTTCCATTCCACTAGAGGGCTTAAAAAGTCTGACCCCTTATCTCCTTCTCTATTAATTGTAGGAGCAGAGGTACTCTAAAGATCACTCAACAAACTCCACAATCATAGACATTATCATGGGTTGTACATGGAAAGGAATGGGCCTCAAGTGAATCATATGAGTTTTGCAGATGATATTATTCTTTTCAGTTCAAGAAAGACACAGGACTCTCAACTGATTATGAAAACCTTGAACTCATATGAAGGAACTTCATGCCAGCTTATTAACAGAGATAAAAGTCACTTCGTGGTTCACTCCAATGCCTTTAACAACAATAAGTAAAGGATCATAAGGATCACTGGTTTCAAGCAGAAAGAGGGGCCTATCACTCACCTGGGATGCCCATTATTTGTGGGTAGACCTAGGATTATCTATTTTTCATATCTTATTAACAAAGTTCTTTGCAGGATCACAGGGTGGTAAACAAAACTTTTGAGCTATGGAGGTAGAGAAATCTTGGTAAAACATGTGTTGAAAGCATTACCTATTCATCTAATGTCTGTAGTCACCCCCCTAGCACTGTACTTAAACAAATTCAAAGTCTTATTGCAGAATTATTTTGAGGGTGGAGACAAGAGAAGAAAAAATACCATTGGACTTCGTGGAAGAATCTTAGTTTCCCATATGAGAAAGGAGGCATTTGTATGAAAAATATTAAAGAAGTATGCATGGAATTCCAATACAAACATGTTGGATCTTTAGGTCTAAGCATACCTTATGGGAGACTTCCTGAAGGCTGAGTATTGTCAAAGGTATAACCCTATTTGTAAGAAATGGGATACAAGGGATTCACTAACCTGGAAGCACTTGATTTATAACAGACAGAAGGTTGAGCAACATATTTAATGGAAGATCAACTCTGGCAACTGTTCATTTTGGTGGGATAACTGGTTAGGGGTGGGACCTCTAGCTAGTTTTTCTTCTAATAGTCACAGGTTCAATAATACCATTGTAGCAGATTCTGGCAAGATGGACAATGGAACTGGAACATGCTAATCCAACAAGCACCTACAAGTCAACTAGCCAATATTTTAGCCGCTAAAATTCCACTACAACATGGCCTCCCAGATACATCAACTTGGAAGCTCAACATTGATGGAAGTTTCAGCTGCCCATCTACATGGAATGAAATAAGGGATAAGAGGAATAAGTCTACTTTAAGTTCTCATATATGGCATAAGAATATTCCTTTTAAAGCTTCTTTTTTTTATGGAGAACCTTGAGAGGGAAACTCCACACTAATGAAAAACTAACTTTTGGCATTGAGCCTACACAATGTTTTTGTTGTTGTAACAGGACAGGGATGGACACAATTGAACACACCTTCAACAATGGCCCCTTTGCTGTAAATGTGTGGAGAAGTTTTGAAGATGCAGCTGGAGTCAAGACATACCACATATCACTACCTCAACTCATCATGCAATGGTGGACAACTACACACAAAAATGAAGATCACAAGTTGTTATTGCAGGCGACACCAATATTTATATGTTGGAATCTGTGGAAGAATAGATGTGCCCACAACGATGGAGGCAAACAATGTAATATGAGCAGGGTCAAGTATACCATTTAATAGGATAATGACAGGCTCATGACAACTCACTACACCTACATTAAATGTCCTTCTAGATGGTAAGATTTGATTCAGCTAGGGGAGAAATGTTTTCATGATAACAAAGTTACATTGGTTAACTGGAAATAACCACCTGCATTATGGGTTAAAATGAATACGGATGGGAGTGCATTAGGAAATCCAGGCAAGATAGGAGCAGGTGGTGTCATAAGAGATCAAGAAGGGGAGATTTCCTTAGCTTTTGCTACACCGTTGGTAGAAGGCACCAACAACCAAGCAGAGCTGGAAGCAGCTATCTATTGAATGACTTGGGCCCTAGAGATTGGATGTAGGAAAATTATTCTAGTAGCGGATTCACAATTACTGGTCAATTAGATAAGGAAGCAAACCACTCCTCATTGGAATGTCTCCTACCTTGTCAATAGACTCCAGAACTTAATCAACCAAACACAAGAGTTCAACTGCAGACACACCTTCAGAGAAGCAAATTTTGTAGTAGACTCCCTAGCCAAACACAACCACAACATCACAGTTCCACAAATATATATCAACAGCCAACAACTACTTAATGAAGCAAGATCATTCTAATTACTAGACAAGCCGGAGATGACTAATTTCAGAAGAAGGAAGATTAATAAGATTAAAGAGCCTCCATATACAGTATTCTCCACCTTTTCAAGTTAGCTATAGTTCAAAATTATAGCTACTTTGCATATTTTAGAATAGGATAGTGTAAGTTTTTCGACAATTGTAAAGGGAAAGTCTCCCTTGTTTACTTTCCTAGAATTTTTGTATTGAGAGGAGTCGTCTCCTTAGGTGCTTACATTTTTTGTTAATCTTTTTTCTAAGGGGATGAGTCAACTCCTTTTGGAAGTAGACTCTTAACCACCTCCATGTAGTTTTGATTCCTATCTATAATATGGCCTGGGGGTGATGCTCAGCCCCTACCCCTCCAAGGGTAATTAAACTAAAAAAATCATTAACCGGAAACCCCGAGCACTAAATACCAAAACCCAAACATTAAAAACTAAACCATAGACTTTATACAGAAAATACTAAACCCCAAAACCTAAAAAAAAATATAAAAAAAAAATTACCATAACCCTATCCCTAACATTAACCCTAACCCTAATCATATCCTTAACACTAACCCTAAACCCTAAACCCTAAGCCCAAAGCCCAAAATGCCAAAACCCTAACATTAAACAATACAGCGTAGATATTACAACTCAATTCCATAACCCCAATCCCTTAAATATAAAAAACAACCTAAACCCTAACACTAACCCTAACATTAACCCTAACCCTAACCCTACCATAAACCTTATACCCCAAGCCCAAAATACCAAAACCCAAACATTAAATAGTAAACCATTGATATTAAACCTCAAATCCTAAACACTAAACCCAGAAACCTAAAACAACCCAAAACCCTAACCCTAACCCTAACCTTAACCCTAACCCTAATCCAAAACCATAAACCCAAAACCCTAAGCCCAAAATACCAAAATCCAAACATTAAATACTAAACCATAGATTTTAAACCTAATATGCTAAACCCTGAACCATAAAACCTAAAAAGACACCTACACCCAACCCTAATCCTAACGCTAACCCTAAAACCTAAAACCTAAAACCTAAGTCCAAAAAAACAAGTCCAAAAAAACCCTAAGTCCAAAATACGAAAACGCAAACATTAAACACTAAACCATAGATTTTAAACCTCAAATCCTAAACCACAAAACCTAAAACCTAAAAAAAAACTAAACCCTAACCCTAACCCTAACCCTAACATTAACCCTAACCCGAAACCCTAAGACCAAAACACCTAAGCCCAAATATTAAATACTAAATCATAGATTTTAAACGTCAAATGCTAAACCCTGAACCATAAAACCTAAAAATTATCAACATCGTAACCCTAATACTAACCCTAACCCTAACCCTAAACCCTAAACCCTAAGTCAAAAAAAACTCAAGTCCAAAATACGAAAACCCTAACATTAAACTCTAAACCATAGATTTTAAACATCAAATCCTAATAACAAACCTTAAAACCTAAAAAAACCTAAACCCTAACCCTAACCCAAACACAAAACCTAACCCTAACCTAACTCTAACCCTAACCGAAACAATTAACCGGGAACCCAGAACCCAAAATACCAAAACCCAAACATTAAACACTAAACCATAGATTCTATACAAAAAATTCTAAACCCCAAAACCTAAAAAAAAAAAAAAAAAAAAAACCTACCCTAAGTCTAACCCTAACATTAACCCTAACCCTAATCTTATCCTTAACACTAACCCTAAACTCTAAACCCTAAACTCAAAGCCCAAAATACCAAAACCCTAACATTAAAAACTAAACCATAGATATTACAACTCAAAGCATTAACCCCAAACCCTAAAACATAAAAAACAACATAAACCCTAATCCTAACATTAACCCTAACCCTAACCCTACCATAAACTTTAAACCCTAGGCCCAAAATACAAAACCCCAAACATTAAATACTAAACCATAGATTTTAAACCTCAAATGCTAAACCCTGAACCATAAAACATAAAAAGAACAACACCCAAGCCTAATCATAACCCTAACCCAAAAACCTATGTCCAGAAAAAAGTCCAAAAAAATCCTAAGTCCAAAATACAGAAGCCCAAACATTAACACTAAACCGTAGATTTTAAACCTCAAATCCTAAACCAAAAAACCTAAAACCAAAAAAAAAAACTAACCCTAACCCTTACCCAAACCCTAACCCTAACCTTAACCCAAACCCTAACCCTAAACCATTAACCCGAAACCCCAATCCCAAACTACCAAAACCCAAACATTAAATAGGAAACCATAGCTTTTAAAAGAAATCCTAAACCCAAAACCTAAAACCAATAAAAAAACTAAACCCTAAACCTTACCCGAACCCGAACCCGAACCCGAACCCTATCCTTAAGCCTAACCCTAGACCCTAAACCATAAACCCAAAGCCAAAAATACAAAAACCCTAACATTAAACACTAAACCATAGATATTACATCTCAAATCCTTAACCCCAAACCATACAACCTACAAAATAACATAAACCTAACCCTAACCCTAACCCTACCATAAACCCTAAAGTCCAAGCCCAAAATAACAAAACCTAAACATTAAACATTAAACCATTGATATTAAAACTCAAATAGTAAACACTAAACCCAAAAACATAAAAAAAAAAAACTAACCCTAACCCTAACTTTAACTATATCCCTAACCCTAAACCATTAACCCGAAACCCTAAGCCCAAAATACCAAACTCTTAAAGACCTTAACCCTAAAACTAAGAAAAAATTCTTTTGCTAAAAATTCTCTCTCTAAAAATTTTTCAAGATTCTCTCACAAATTAGCATCTATCTAATTAATTTGTGTGAATTCATTGAATAATGGAGACCGATAATCGATTCAATCCGCTGGATACAGGGAAATTGAATTTGTACTTTGAATCAACAATCTGTACACTTGGAATCGGGCTGCGAATCAACTCACACTGGGTTTCCCATGGGGGACGATGATGTACAAAAATCGGGAGAAAAGGGTGATGAAAATCGAGATCGTGATGATGTCTATCAGAATAGAAGTGCTTTTTTAAATCGCTATGAAACCTATGAGAATCGCGGTCTTCAACTCTCTAATTTAGCTGCGTGAACCTCAAAATCAAATGAAAGGCTAACACCGATTGAGAATCGTGGTCTAAAAACTTCAAATTCAGTTGAACGGAGTTCACAATCAATGGAAGGGACACATGCACTGGAAAATCGAGAGGAAAATCGAGCTATCTTGGATAAGAATTAAAGGAAAAATTTAGGTGGGGTTTATTCCTCTAATCTTGAGGAACAATCTACTAAAAACCTAATGGAAGCTGACAAAACAGGAGTTGACCAAGAACAACTAAGGGAGGAACGTCAAGCTCGCAATAAACATGTTTTTCCCGATAAACAGCTTGGTGAATCAACACAAGGAAACACAGCAGGTCATCTTGTTGGTCAAGAACCAATCAATTATTCAAAAATAGCCATTGCTCATTCAGGTCCATATACTTTATCTACATTTATTACTAATTTTGATTGTGGATTGAATACTAATACTAGAAATTCTAAGGAGTTAGGTGGCAAGATAAAAGGTTGAATGAAACTAACTATCAAACACAATTTCCTAAAATTTCTACAAATTTTGATCTAAATGTGACCAAGGTTGCTACTGATAGAATACAACAGAATCCTGTTAATGTTGCTAATTTTCCAAAGAAAGATCAAACTCCAGAACCTGCACCATATACTGTTATACAAACTTATGCAGATAGACTTAGTTTCAGCCAGTCAAAAAATGTAATTCGTATTATCTTACTGAACCAGAAACCCTTGCTAAACAAGGGCTTCTTGTTGTGCTCTATGTGAAAGAAGAAATAGTTAAAGATTTAGCCTCTTCTTGTAAGTTCACTTTAATTGGTAAATTTGTAAACACCATGCCTAGAGTGGAACTGATTAGAAAGAACTTTATTCTTCAAACTCAATTATCGGGGGGAGTTAAAATAGCTCACTTTAATTCTAGACATGTTTATATTGATCTTGATAATTAGTTGGATCACAATATGGTGTGGACCAATCAAAGGATGACTATAGCTGGACAAGTTATGAGAATACAGGCTTGGACACACAATTTTAAGACAGCTGAAGAAACTCCTCTTGTCCCAATATGGATTTCTTTGCCTGAATTACCATGACATTGCTATAATAAAGAATTCATCACTAGTTTGTTATCTCCTATATAAAGAGTCCTTTATTTAGATACAGATTATATTAATAAAAGTAGGTGTAGTCAAGCTAGAGTTAAAGTTCAAGTAGATCTTACCAAAGAGAGACCCCCTCATATTTGGATGGGATATATTGGGGAGGATATCACTAATGGAAGGTGGCAGAAAATTGAATATGATAACATTCCTGATTATTGCTTTTACTGTAAACATCAGGGACATAAGGAAATTAATTGTATAATCAAACAAAGTGATGAAGATAACAAAAGAAGTAAAGAGATGGAAAAAAGTAAAACAAAAAAGACAATGTTACTACCGTATTGCAGGTACATGAGCCTAATCCAGCAGGCAGGATGGATGATGAGAGAAATCAGCATACCATATCAACAGAACAACAACAAAGACAGGTTCAGCAAGAAGAATCATGGAAGATTCAAAGGAATAGAAATGCTAATCAACACAAACAATTGGAAAATACACAAACAGGTATAAACATTATTTCCACTAAAAACACTTATATAGATTTGGAAGTGTAGGAACATCCATTATTTCCTGAAGAATTGGAGAGGCAGACTATTCAGCCTTCAAGTTGAGCTAAAAATCAATACCAACAGCATAAACAGGTAGTGATGGAAAGGAGGAATAATACCACGGAGTAGGTTACAAAACAACAGTTGGGGGAAACTCATGTTATCAGAAGAGATGTTGAACCTGCCAGATATAAAATCTTAGTACAAGTAGTTGATACAATTCAATATGGTATTGACTCAATGTTCCCAACCCCTACCCCCACTACTAAATGTACTATTGAAAATGTTAGTGTAGCTGATGGAGGTGAAGTTGGAATTGGTCAGGAGAAAAAAAAACAGTGAGGTCAGCTTATCCAAAGGGAAAGGGAAGATGGACCAAATGGATGAGAATGTTGGTCAACACACTAATAGTGAAGATAATGAACCACCTGATAAACCTAGTAACAATAAATCACAATTGAGATTAAGTAAAAAGAGAAGAGAGGCAATTAAGAAAAAACAACATAAAGAAAAAGGTCATGATTCTGTAGAAATAGAAAAGGATGATGATTCTAATGAATATGGAGCACCCAATTCTGAGGAACAGTATGATGAAGATACTGAATCCTTAGAGGAGGAGGATGAGTTAGACCAAGAAATTAATTCTTATCAACAATTTCAAAGGGGACCTAGGCTACACAGTAACAATCCTGAAGAGGTTCAAGAAGTTGTTGGAAAACATGGATTGTCTCCTAGATGTAGAGAAGAATCTATAAAAAATACAAATGATAGTGTTAACAGACCACACACTATGGCTAGTAGTAAAGGTCTTTTATGATTAGATTTATATGTTGGAATGCTAGGAGAATAAATACTGTAGGTGGTTTCGAAAGGTTTCAAAACCTTAAAAAAACTTCACAACCTATCTATGATTGTTGTGTTGGAAGCTTTTGCAAATCAATCATAAATTAGATACTTTATGAGTCAATTACAAATGGATCATTCTCAATACAATGTTAATAATAAAATATGGTTGTTTCGGAATTGTGAGACAACTTGTAAAGTGGTGGAAGTGCATGATCAGCACATTACTTGTGAATTTAATCATTTAGACTGTACAAATATGTTTCTTGTTACTTATGTGTATGCTAAATGTAAGGACTATTTAAGGAGACATTTATGGGATAAGTTGTTACAATATGCTGATACTAACTTGCCTATGTGTGTGATTGGTGATTTTAATGTTATTTCTTCTACTAATGAAAAATTAGGGGGTAGGGAATGTAACATGAATAATTGAATTTATTAGTATTACTGAAGCATGTCGATTAGTGGATATAGGATGCCATGGCCAGCCGTTTACTTGGTGTAATCAAAGAGAGGAGGGAGCTATAATTTGGAAAAGAATAGATAGAGCTTTGGTAAATGATAAGTGGTTAGACATAATGCCTCAAACAAATATCAATCATTTACCATTACTTGAATATGATCACGGTCCTTTATTGCTTGAAATGAGTATTAGAGTAGATCATGTAATGAAATACTTTAAATTCCTTAATTATTGGACTAAAAATTCTTCTTTTTTACCTACTGTGGAAAGTTGCTGGAAATAAAAGCAACTGGTAATCCAATGTGGATTTTTCATACTAAAATGGAGAGACTTTCTACTACTTTAAGTGTGTGTTCAAGAAATGAATTTGGAAATATTTTTGCAAAAATAAAAGAGTATGAGGAGTTAATAAAGAAAGGTGAAGACAACCTGCTTAATGCTAATACTAAAGACAATAGGGATAAATTACATAGTATTAATGCAGAATATATAAGACATTTAAAAATTGAACACTCCCTGTTACAACAAAAAAGTCAGATTCATTGGTTAAAAGAGGGTGACACAAATTCTAAATATTTTCTTGATGTTTTAAGAGGTAGATGGAGAAGAATGTTTATGCATAAAATCTTAACAGATTCAGGGGATTGGGTACAGGGAGATGAAGAAATTGCTAGAGAAGCATGCAATTATTTTCAAAACATCTTCACTGGTAGTAACAATAGAATCAATGAGGAGATCTTACAATGTCTTCCAAATATGATTACTCATGAACGAAACCTAATATTGGAAAGCATGCATACAAAGAAAGAATTAAAAAAAAAGTAGTGTTTGATATGAATCCTAATTCTGCTCCTGGTCAGGATGGAATTGGAGGAAATTTTTATCAAAGCTGCTTTGATATAATTAAATTTGAATTACTTGCTGCAGTTCAATGCTTCTTTAGTGGTCAAGAAATGCCTAAACACATGACTCATTCTTGCTTGATTTTGATTCCTAAAACAGAACATCCTAATAAGCTGAAAGACTATAGACCTATCAGTCTTAGTATTTTCTCTAATAAAATCATCTCTCAGATCATGAGTACTACATTATCTCCTATTTTACCTAATCTTATTTCACTTAATCAATCTGGTTTTGTAAATGGTAGGAGTATTTCTGAGAATATAATGTTGGCTCAAGAGATCATGGTATTAAACAACCTAATGAAGGGGCTAATGTAGTCATTACACTAGATATGGTCAAACCATATGATAGAGTGTCTTGGGCTTATACTTGTCTGATAATAAGAAAAATAGGGTATGGGAAGATATTCATTGATAGAGTTTGGAGAATCATGACTAATAATTTGTATTCTATAGTAATTAATGGTAAAATCCTTAGTTTTTTCCATTCCACTAGAGGTCTTAAGAGAGGTGATCCTTTATCTCCACCTTTATTCATTTTAGGTTCTGAAGTTCTTTCTAGACAACTTAACTGTTAAACCAAAACATATTATATAAGGGGTTTTGATATGGAGGGTAAGGGGGCTCAAATTAACCATTTAAGTTCTGCATATGATATAATTATTTTTACTTCTACTAGGAGAACCAGTTTACAGCTTATAATGAAGACCATTTCTAATTATGAAAAAGTTTCTGATCAATTGCTTAACAAAAATAAAAGTTTCTTTATGGTGACTGATCATACTGATGCTGATATTGTTGATACTATTTAAGAGGAGACTGGTTTTAATAGGCAAAATAGTCCTATTAAGTATTTAGGTTGTCCTTTATACATAGAGACACAAAGAATTATCTATTATTCAGAACTTGTGGACAAAATAATTAAGAGAATCACTGGTTGGAAATCAAAAATCTTAAGTTTTGGAGGTAAAATAAATTTAGTTAAACATGTTTTATAATCTATATCTATTCATACTATGGATGCGATTTCAGCTCCAAACACAACTCTCAAATACATTAAAAATGTAATTGCTGATTTCTTTTAGGGGACTGAAAAGGAAAACAAACAGTATCACTGGGCATCATGGGAGACTTTAGGATATCGTACTGATGAAGGGGGTATTGGGGTAAGATTATTAGAAGATATTTGTATGTCTTTCCAATATAAACCGTAGTGGGAACTAAGAACAAAAAATTCTATGTGGGGGTCATTTTTGAAGACTAAATATTGTCAAAGAGCTAACATAGTATCAAAAAAAATTGATAATGGTCAATCACTGGTTTGGAGGTATCTTACTAGAAATAGGGAGACTGTAGAAGCTCATATTACTTGGAATATTAAGTCAGGGACCTGTAGTTTTTGGTGGGATAATTGCCTTGGGGATGGGCCTTTAGCTAAGTATTGCACCAATATATCAAGTTTGAATAACATTAAAGTTTCCTATTTTTAGAATCTGGACATTGAAAAGAAAGGGAGATTAGATTACATGCCCCTCCTTTATTAGTTCCTATCATTTTTAGTACTAGTATCCAGTACCAGGAATGCAGGCCTGACACTGCTAATTCGGTACCTGCTGAAAATGGTTACTTTTCTATATCTAGTGCTTGGGAAAACATAAGGTAAAAACAGATTAAACACCCTATTAATAAAATGATTTGGCATAAGAATCTACCCTTCAAAATCTCCTTTTTTCTGTGGAGAGCTTTGAGGGGTAAATTACCTACTAATGAAAAGATTACCTCTTTTGTAAATGATGCTGCATATTGTTATTGTTGTAATAGATCAGGGAAAGAAGAAATCAACCACATTTTAGTGAACGGACAATTTGCTAAATATGTTTGGTATAAATATTTAACACCGGTGGGCACACAACATAGCAATAGAGATTTGAGGAGTTTGCTATTGAAGTGTTAAAGTCCTCAACATCAGAATGAGGTACAAAAAATTCTATTAAAAGTATTACCTAATATTATTTGTTGGAAATTATGGAAAAAAAGGTGTGCAGTGAAATATGGAGGTAAAAAATCAAGTATCCAAAAAGTACATTATGCAATATTAAGAGACATGAAACAAACATTAATAGTATCCTTTCCTAATATCCAATGGCCTCATGATTCGGACGGATTGATCAGTTTCATTGAACAATGCAAACAACAACATAAGGTCACAGTGATACAATGGCCAAAATCTCCAAGGGATACATACAAACTTAATACAGATAGTAGTGATATGCACAATCCACGTAGAATTAAAGGGGGAGGTATTTTAAGGTACCATCAACGTAAACTACTGTATGCATTTTCTATTCTATTGGGTTTTGGTACTAATAATATTGTCGAGATTAAGGCAACTTTGCACGGAATTTACTAGTGCGAACAACATGGATACAAATGAGTTCTTCTGGAGGTGGATTCGAAATTATTAAGCAAATGGATCAATAATATAATTACAATTCCTTGGAGAAGCAGACAGGATGTCCATACAATCCAACAAATTGCAGGCAAATAGGAATTTTTCAAATGTAGTCATATATATCGAGAGGCCAATGTAACAACAGATTTACTATCAAAATGGAGTCATAGAAATGACATTATACAAAAATTCTACACTCAACATCAACTGATGGGGTTAATCAAAGGAAGTTAAATTTTCGAAAAGCCTGGTATGCAAAATTTTAGAAGAAAGAAGCTTAAAAGTATTAAAGAGCCTCCTTGAAGAACTTACAGACAAATTAGAGTATTAGTTTAAATTCAAATGTATGTTCTAACATTTCTGTATTCTTAATTCTATATGTAAATATAGTTTAGAATATACTTAAGTCTTACATATTCAATTGTAAGGGGAGAGTCTCCCTTGTTTAGTTTATTGTATTATAGATTTTGTTTTAGAATATACATATTGTAAGGGTAAAAGAACTAACCTTAGTAGGTTGAATCATTTGTCCCATCATAGGTATGAAGGTAAGGTCAAATCCCCCTTCGTGTACAAACTTATTTTGTGAAATGATAAGGCCTGGGGGTTGCTCAGCCCCTGAACCACCACAAGGGTCGTTCCACTTTTAAAAAAAAACTAGATAAAAGACACTGAATTAGTACAACCACACATATACTTAATATGGCTCTCTGCATAGAATTCATTGAAAACGGACATTTATTTGGAAAATATCCATCTTTTCATTGTACACAATATCATTACACTATCATCATAAAAACAACATTATCCAACTTAGAATCACATAAGAAAACATTTTTTTTTAAAAACCACATCTATCGACACTATCAGTAGAACTCACTTCCTCCTAGTAAGCTAATATTCCACTGTACACGTGAACTTCGCCTTCACTGTACAGTGAATCGCTTTCACCTTGCTAACACGTTGAAGTACTTTCCTTCCCCTCTATTAAACATTCTCTAGCACTGTAGTCTTCTCGACTTATAAGCCTACCTAAGGATTCTCTAAGCACACAAAAGACGAGACCGGCCTCATACACCCTCTCTAGACATTGCCTACAAACGATCCTCAAGATATTACTCCATATGAGGACAACATACCAACACTATATACACCAACATCACCCGCAATGACCATACATCAATATGATCAATCTCCCTTACCAAGGCTATCAACCAAGGACTTAACCTAAAAGTCACTGTCGCTAGACGAGATCACGCCCCAACTCTACGATCCTCTTCAAACAGGCCTTAACTAAATAATCCTTAAGACTCTCCTCAAGTATATTATACATGGTCAAACATAACAAGCAACTGGTCTTAATTAGCAGGCCGAGTCATTCTCAACTGAGTTCACATAGGATAGACATGAAGAGATCGTCCTTTAAGCCCTCGTTCATCACGCTGTTTAACCAAACGGAATACTTAAGCTCACTTTAGATTAGGTACTAGATTCATTTACAACCTCTATATCATTAAGGTCATGTTAGATCATGTAGTTCATTATGAGAGACATACCATCACACTAAAGGACATTCATACTAATGCGTCATTGAAGAATACCCCTAGGGACTCCTACACTAGACCATACTTCAGCCTATTGTGCGGCAACATGTCTAGATACGCGTCCTCATACCACCACTCTAACACCAAATTCAGAACTTCTTACAGCATAGATAGGTATCCCATACTGCGCTGCAGGAATACGGCAATAACTCAAATAGACCAGCGTACAAGTCACACAGCATGGAATCCGACGTTCTTCCTACTGCCGATGAGTTGTTCTCAACTTGCACAAAGGTAGAACTTAGACACATCCATTATAGGCACTTGTTAAGGAATATGAAGGGCATGCTTGTAATTTTAGCAGGTGCGTTTCGGGTGTTACGTTATGGTTAAGGTTAGGGGACTAGCTGTTCTTTTAGGTTTTAGGGCTTTGGGGTGTAAGGATTTGTGTTGTGAATACCTATGGTTTAGTGTTTTATGTTAGGTTTTTGGTATTTTGGGCTTTGGGTTTGGGTTTGCGTCTTAGACGTGAGGGGTTAAGGATAGGCGTTAGGGTTGGTATTCCTGTTTTTAAGGATAGGGCTGGTTAAATTTAGGGTTTACACGTGTTTTTCTTCTTAGGTTTTAGATTTGGGCGCTTTAGTAGATTTCTGGCCGTTCGCTAAACATCTATGGTTTATTTGTTTAATGTTTTGGGTTTTGTTATTTTGGGCTTGGCGTTGTAGGGTTTAGGATTAATGTTATGGTTTAAGGCTGTAGGGTTTGACGGTTGTTTTTAGTGTTTTAGGGTTGCGGAGTGGTGCGATTTGAGTCTGCAATATCTATGGTTCGTGTTGAATGTTAGGCGTGTTTGATATTTTGCGGCTGTTTGGGTTTAGAGTTTACGGTTGAACGGTTAGTGTTATGGTATTAGGATTAGGGTAGGGCTATGTCTAGGCGATAGCGTTAGATAGGGTTAGCTTTATTTTTTTTAGGTTTTTAGTTTTTGCGGGTGAGGATTTGATGTTTAAAATCTATGGGTTTACTATTTAATGGGCCTATGGTTTTCTTATTTTGGACTTAGGACTTTTTTTTGGACTATTGGGTTTTAGGGTTTAGGGTTAGGGTCTAGGATTAGGCGTTAGAGGTGAAGTATTATTTTAGGTTTTTATGTGTTTCAGTCGTTTTAAGCATTTGACACTTTAAATTTTCCATGTTTCTTTTATTAATATTTGAGGTTTTTGTATGTTTGGGCTTTTTTTTTAATGTAGAATCAATACAATTGACTAACCAACCAAGCTCAAATACAAATGAAATTGCTAACCATCCAAACAAAACTTGAAAGAAATGTCTATTGCCAGATGTTTACGGAGAGATACAGTAGCATAGAGCCAATACTGTTGTAGATCAAATTGGACACAACAAATAAATTTAGTAAACAAATGATCTCTGCTTCCGATCTACATCAATAAAGCACCCGGTATGTAATGCCTGCCTATACCAGACAAGAATCTTAGGCACTGCATCCCATATCAGTTCATATGTATTTATTGTTCACGCTAACCATTCCTTCGAACAGCACAAGAGAGCATGGACGGTATTCAATAACAGTTGGCTGCATTCGACGCTAGAGCAAAAATCAAGGAAGAGAACAAGCAATTAGCTTTGGTAGCGCAGGAGGATCAATAAAAGTAATGTGAGCACAACAAACACGGAGGCTTCGGAGCAATGGATAACCATCCCTGTCGTGTCACAATGTACAGTTATCAATGTGTCAATCTGGTTCCAAATTATGAAAAGAGCGCGCAGAAGCATTGAGATTAATGTACAAGAAAAAAATTATTACTTGTTGATTCTGGAATATTTACGAGAGACTAATTCACTATCGTCTTCGCTTGTTGGCCTCGATGACTCTGGACGACTAATTAGGAAAAGCCATTGGTTTACAGACCATTCAGGAACAGATCCACATCTCTTAATAAAACATTGTTGCTACGGACCGTAGTTGTTAAGTCGCTATGCTATTGAGTGAAAGGTAACACATGAAAAGGGCATTTGCCAGCTCCAACATCAAAGACCATAACAGCCGAAGATCTTATGACCTGGTTCAAATAACCGTCATCGAACGGATTGATCTGTACCAAAAACACCATGATCCAATAAGAATTAGAGGATAGTACACCAACGATTAGTTCTTTCATGTCTCTCATCCGCCGGATCTGGTTCGGTATGAACCTCTTCTAACATGGCCCCCACTGCCAATAAAGTTGGGTTGCTGTGCATTGTTTAGCATCTGTATCACTTGAACAAGTGACACCGTTAAAAGTAATGACACCCCAAAGAGGCTGCATAAACTGAGTTCATGAAGTGCTACCACATTTCCTATGTCGTCCTGTTTGTGCCACAGGCCAACCAAGTGCCCAGCCTGACTCTAGATGTTCATATTATTAGCCAATTGATCTTAGTAACTGACATTACGCCGTTACAAGTTCCCCCAACACTATAATAAAACATTGACGTCCTCAAATCGGTTCAACACTCCTTCATGTCTAACAATTGTCCCGGTGAGTAGTAAAGGCAATCTGTTGTTGTCCCACAAAGAAGGACACCTAGGGTAAAGCAAATATGTTTGTGTTCCCTAAGCATAACAAAAGAACCCGTTGGAAAGGATCCCCAATTATGCTGTGAAAAAACTGCAACGTAGTCGTTTCATCTGATCAAATGATAGAATTACCCACTGTTTTGGACGAAAAGACGAGTGAGAAAGTTCACATCAATCAGATGCACATGGATATCACCTTCTTCCTATGTCGCTTTCTTCTCTCTTTACGTTTTCTTCTGCCTATCTCTTTTCTATGTACTACTTCCAAAATTACATTCTCCATCTTTCGCAAAGATTTCTATTTTGCCATTTTAGTATACATAGATTTAATATACTTGCTTCGCGCTTACTTTTGTTCATTATGGGTTTAGGGGTTAGGTTCATGGTAAAAGGTTAGGGTTAGGGTTAAGGTTTACTATTTTTTTTTTTTAGGTTTTTGGTTAGCGTTTAGGATTTGGAAATGCTCATATCAACAAATTGGGTTTAGCGGTTAAGTTTGGCTTTGGTAGTTTCGGTCTTGGGAGGAATTTAGGGTTATTATGGTAGGCGTTAAGGTATAGTTTTAATGTTAGGGTTGAGGGTTAGGGTTTTTACTTTTTTTAGGTTTTAGGTTTTGGGGTATTAGGATTTTTTGTTTTTAAAATCAATTGGTTTAGTGTTTAAGTGTTTTTCGGTTTTTGCCTTGGGTTCTTCAAATTAATAATTTAGCGTGTTAGGGTTAGGGTTACAGTGTTATGGTTGTAAGGTCTTTTAGTCTTAGGGTTGATGGTCTTGGAGGATTTCGGAGAGTTTCTTAAATCAATTGATGTTGGGAGTTTCGTATTTTGGTTTGGAACTGAGTGGTTTTTCTGGAATATTTTTTTTTGGGACTACGTTTAGGGTTTAGGTGTTTAGGGTGGGTTTATGTTTAGGTCTCAGGTAGGCGCCTGTAGTTGTTTTCTCCTAGGTTTATGGGTTCAGGGATTTAGCATTGGAGTTTAAAAAATCTTTGCGTTTGTATTTAAGATTTGGGTTTTGGTATTTTGGTT